>VYZU01009951.1:0-22144 GCA_013401355.1 Ceyx cyanopectus
CACAGCATGTCTGCGTTCCTCTATCAATGTATCGGGTGAGAATACCTCATCTGAAGTGTATACATTACCTAATAAAATCCTTCTTATTTGGGATTATTGCATCAAATTTTAATTTCCTCACTCGAGCAACAGCATGTCAGCCAGCCCGTCAGTGGAGAGCTGATAGAAGGTGAAAAGAGTGGATAAACTGCAGCAAATTACCGCAAACAGATCTCTATCAGCCCTTTGACTGGAATTGACTGGAATTAAGAAGTGAGAAATAGGATTTTTTTTTCTTTTTTTTTTTTGCTGTGGCAGCTTTCTGAAGCATTCCTCCCCCCCCCTCCTGCTGTAACACTGGGCTGTGCTTTGCCTTTCAAGTCCCTAATCCTGTAAGAGAAGAAGAAGAAAAAGGGGTGGAGGGGTGAGAGAGGAGAGAGAAGCACAGTTGTAGCTCTTATTTCTCTCAGGCAGGGATCTGGTAGTGTGATTTAGAAGCATTTTGGGTACATGCTTATTTGGACACTGAGAAGAAAAAAATTCTTATCGGGCAAAGGAAAAAGACGCAGCGGGGAGAGAATTTGCTGTCCCTGGTGGTGTTGTATCTTCTTTCTTGATGCTGCTTATCATCCCAGACATGCCTCAGACGTCTCTCCCAGGGCACCCAAGTGCACCAAAGCTGCCTGCAGCTGTGGAAACGCTTGGTGATGTATTTTCCATCATCAGTGTCTTTTTGGGTGCCCATCCTGACAGCATCGATAGGCTGGATAGCATCATTGGTGTTCTCTAGTCAGGTTGATAGGGGCTGGAGGAGTGAGGCCATTTCTACCTGAGATGTTGTGGGTCTGATGAGCCTTTGCTTTTGAACCTCAGCTGGTGCATGGTCCAGACAGCATCACCACTTCACTTTGAGGATGGAAGAGGAGGAACTCACTTGCTAAGGAACAAGCTGACGCCTAGGAGCATGTGTTTCATCCCACAGGGAAGTGTGTGAAGTCAAGAGGAGGGGCAAACCCCACTTGTTCTTGGTCCAAAGACCAGCAGTTGTGTTCCCTTGCAATAGCATAGTACAGATGCATGTCAAATATAATTACAACAGTTTTAATCTTCAGCCCCATCCCTCTCCTCCTCAAAAACTCCTTCAGTTGAAGAAGTAATGTAGAATCAGTGCTATTTTTGCCCTGAAGTCTCAATAGCTCTGAGTTAATTCTTTCTTACAATATTTCCAGCCCATCAGTGTGAACACTTTATTAAAAGCTCAGGATTTTATTAAAAAAGGATTGATTTACCCCTTCCTATCTTCACAAAACCCTCAGATTTTGTTTGGATAATGTGCCTTTCTTTATTTTCTTTGCCTTTTTTTTAAGCATAGGTTTTTCCAGATTATTACTTTTCTAAACCTTCTTCCTCCTTCCCTAGAGGGGAGCGGGTTATTCTGTTCTGGTGCTTTGCTCTCTACCCAACAGCCAAGTCCTTTCTTTGCAGCCACTGTTGTCTGTGGTAGGCAGGCGAGTTGTTGATTGTTATAAGGAATGTCAGGAGTATTTGGGAGTTTCCAAGGGCCACAGGTTTGTTCTGTAAATACTTGGGGTGAGTGCTGGGCAAAGGTGTTGGTGGTGGAAGCGAGTTTGGGGTTTCCATGAGTAAGTGGAAGCCTTACCAGGTATGTTTGGCTAGAGAGACCCCCTCCAATTGAGGGGTGCAGTTGGCTGACTCAGGGAGCCAGGGCCCAGCATCACCTGCCCTTGCTGTGTCAAGATATAGATAGAGAAAGGAATAGAGTTGTGGTCCAGTAGGATTTTGGAAGATAAATTGGAAGTTGTTGAGCTGTCATTGGTGAGAGTGCTGGTGTGGTGGACAAGACAGTTCATGAGCATCACAGCTAGTAAGAGATGAGTCTGGCCTGTGTGCCTCATCATGTTCTGCATCACATCATCTCACTCCAACTCATGCTGAATAGGAATAATCTTTCCTGTTGACTGTCTTGAGCAATTGTGCTCCAAGGCTGTCTTCATTAGTTGTTAACACTCACTACAGAACCAGGAATTGCTATCAGAGATGTGGATAAACATTATGCATATCCTGTGGCACTTGATCAGCCTCTTCCCAGGAGGATCAAGATTGATCCTAAATGCACTGTGGATGCTCAGGGAGGGATCACCCTTTCCCAGGAGCTGGGATCTGCCAGTCTTGTGGATACTAAAGGACTCTTGTGAAGGAACTGGCAGGAAGGATGGAAACCAGGTGGGGTGTGAAGAGGTGCCCAGGCCCCTGCCCTTGGTTGCAGGAGATGACGTCCATAGATGGTAGGGAGCTCAGCTTTACTCCAGCATGTTTCTCAGCCACTGGAGAAGAGTGGCTCATCCCCTGCAATGGATGATGAAGAGGCTTGTGGAGAAGTTGTCACACAGGGCTGCAAGGAGAAGAGGGGAGAGACCAAGAGAAAAGAGTGTGAGAGCCATCACCACAGGCTTGCCAAGGACCAGATGAACCTTAGTGCACTCTCTAGCAGCCCTCTCTCTAGTGATCAGGTGGCTGGTAATTTCTTTCCTGTGGTTGTTTCTGTGGCACATTCTGCTGAGGAACCCAAAGCAAATTCCCCCTCCTCCCCTCCCAAACTTTCCCTGCTGCCCTCATCCTTTTCTCTCTGCCAGCAGCCCTTCCACATCCCTTGATTTCCCACCTGCTTCTTTCCCACTTTTCATGTACTTTCTCTCTATCCTTGCTTCTTTGGAAAGCACAGTTAGTGTTGGTGATTTAGGAGCTCTCCAGCAGCTGCTGAACCTCACCAGCTACATGCTGCTCAGGGTCCAGTGACCCAGGATTTATGGCTTAATGTTCTCGGTTAATAATGTGGATTTACTTAAGGAGTCCATTGAAATGCCCTCAGAGATCAGGGAATGGACAGCCTGCCTGGCCTCAGAAGCTTTCTTTATGGCTAACAGTGGCAAAGCACCTCCTTGGAAGCCAGGGAAGGCAGCAAGTCCCTGCTCGCCACCAGTGATGTTTCTGCAGCAGCTTTCCCTTTGGCCTTCAGGTGATGGATCACGGGTCCACTGTAACATTGCCATCCCACTCTGCTCCCTCATGAGATGTGCAAATGCCTCGGCTGACATTTCATTTGAGGGGGGGAAAAAAATAGTTAAAAAAAAAAAAAAGGCTTCTTTTCCCACTGTTACTAAACCAAAGAAAAGAACAGCCGAGCTGTGAATTTTTTTCATACTCCATTAATTATGTGCATGTGCCCATGTTTGTATTCACATGGGTTTTCTGTTATGCAGCAGGGGAAGTGCAGCTTATGGAGCTGACATAAATGTGTGTTGTTTTTATTTAAAGCCAAGAACTTGGGGGTCATTTTAATGTTCTTTGTTGAGTCTGGAGGACTTCTGGCCTCATGGACCTTTCCACTGAGCTATAAGAAACAGGATGGAGGATGAGGTGGGTGAACTGGCAGTTGCAGAAGCTCTTGCCTGTGGGCAATCCCCCGTTCTCAGCATCTGTCCAACTCTCTTCGTGCTTTAAGGTTTCAATTAAAATCTCTGCAGCTCAGTTATGCAGCTGGGTGCCAATGGCCAGTGTGAGCATCCCTCTCTGCCTGTGATGCTTTGTTTGAAGAATGCAGGGGGAAAAGAGGACCAGTTGAAACTGGGAAACCAGCAGTAGGTAATACTGGTGCTGTGACCAGTGCTGAAGGTCATGTAGAGAGGAAATTGTTGCCTCCAGTTCTTGAGAGACTGCAGAGAGACTGTGGCAGAGGAGCGTGTGGTTTTGCCTGCCATTCAGAGCCTCTGCAGCTGTGGTGCTGTGAGAAACAACATCTTGGCTTTGCCAATGCTGCACCTTCAGTTCCTCCTCAAGAACTGGTCGCTGTGCTTACTACACTCACCTCAGCCTGGAGAAGAGAAGGCTCCAGGGACACCTCCTTGTGGCCTTTCAGCACTTAAAGGGGGCCTACAAGAAAGTTGGGGACAATCCTTTTAGCAGGGCTTGTTGTGATAGGACAAGAGGGTGATGTTTTTAAACTATAAGAGGGGAGATTTAGACTAGAGAGAAGAAAGACATTTTCTACTCTGAAGGTGGTGAGAGCCTAGTCCAGGCTGCCCAGAGAGGTGGTCGATGCCCCATCCCTGGTACCATCCCAGGTGAGGCTGGCAGGGACTCTGAGCAACCTGCTCTGGTGGCAGCTGTCCCTGCTCCCTGCAGGGGCATTGGATGATTAAAAGTCCCTTCCAAGGATGTAGTCCACGGTAAGAGTTGCAGTGTCTTGGCAGGGAACCCCAGCAGTGGGGTGGCTGTAACACGTGTCCCCTCTCCCTCCCCAGGGTACCACCGTGCGCATGATAACAGCTATCGACCAGGACAAAGGCCGTCCCCGTGGCATCGGCTACACCATCGTCTCGGGTAAGTCATGGGGGGGACGTGGTGGAGACCCCAGAGGGGACAGAGGAGCTGGCTCTGTCTGAAGGCTTTGTGCATCTCGTGCCTGGGAAATCTGAAAGCTTCTACCCCTTGGAAAAGCTTTCTTTGCTTCTGGTGTTTCGGAGCATGTTGTTTGTGCTTCTCCCTCTCCTCAAGCAGCAGACATTATTCCTACCGAATTAGACATCATCTCTTAGTGAAACCTTTCAGTGCTAACCAAGAGCCAAAAATGGTTCCCCCTTGCACGGTGGAGGAGACTTGCAAAGGGGCTGGCGCAGAGCTTCGGCTGGCAGCGCGGCCGTTATTGTTTAGGGAGAGAATGGGACTGATTAGGGGCTGAGCAGCTCCTGGTGGGGTCTGCAGCATTTCCCGAAAGCCTCTGTGCCGAGGGCCAGCCTCCCAAGGCACTGCTGGAGCTTCGCAAGCTGGGAGGTAGGGGGCTGGACCCGCAAGGGTGTTGGTCTAGAGAATGAAGCTTAATTAGAGCGGTGGAGGGTTTCTGCTTTCTGAGAGCCATGTGGATTGATCCTGCCTTCACAGACTGGCTCTGAAGCCTGAAGGACCTTTTGTAGCATGCATGTGTAGCTTGCTGAAACTGTGGTCACTGGGCAGTGCTTGGTTCCCAAAGGGAGTGTAGCTTGAGGACATCCCTTTGGGGGAAGGTCTGCTAGGCTGGTTTGACTGGCAAACAACAGACTGTCAGTTCACAGGAGAATTAATTTTCAAAGAAAGGTCTGTCTGGGGTTTCCAGTGCTAAACCCTACTTGCCATGCTACTGGTTCTGGGGAGAACTTCCTTGCAGCTCCAGAAGCCCAAATCTCTGTTCTCAACCTCTTCTGGTGGCAAAAAAAACCAGGGGCAGGGCAGTCTAGACAGGTGTTTTCAGGGAAAACATAACTGCATTTTGGAGACACCAATGTCTGGAGCTGGATCTGTCTCATTTAAGATGCCATGAGGTCAGAGTCTCTGCCACATCCAAGGCAAACTTCAATGCTCTCTGGGATGCATTTGTGTGTTGCTTTGGTGGGACTGTGCCTTGAGGACAGACAGATTAACTCTGGTTAACCCAGGAGCGTGAGGGCTTGGTGGGGCGGGGTTGTAGCCTTATTTCTCCAGCACTGCTGAGGGGACCTTCAGAATGAGAAATAAGCAGCAGTGCCTCCTCTCCCCACTATGCCACATACTTTGAGAGCTGGCTGGCATCTCTTTCGAGCTACACGTGTGGAAATAATTTCCCAGTTTTTCTCCACCAAAGCCCAGCCATTACAAATGCTCTTTTTATTAGCTTCTTGGGTCAAGGTGATTTCACCCCGACTTTCAAGTCCACTGATACTGACTGTAAGTATCCAGGTCAGTCTGCCTTTGAAGATACAAGGATTATTTATTCCTCTAATTCCCTCTGCAATTTATTCTGATGTTCCCCTGGCATGAATTAAATGAGAGATTTCCCCAGATTGTGTGTATCAACTGGGCAAAGTGCAGCAGGGACTTTTTTTTTTCTGGCTTTCTCATTGGACAGTGGACTGAAACCTCAGCCTAAGTTTTCAGAGGCCACTGAATTAGCTTTGAAGGGGATAAAAGCCTTCAGCTTACAGAAACCTCACCCAGCTCAAAATCTAAGGATGGTCAGCAGCTGGGAAATCACCCTCATCCTGATCATACATCCTCATTTGGGCATCTGCTGATAGCCATGGACCCTTCTAACTAAGTACGGGTTATGCTGTAGGTACCTAATTTTCCCTTTGTCAGCACCAGTGCAATGTAAACAGCTCTGGGTTTCCAAGAACCTTAAACCTGCAGAAACAGCCATGCAAACTATGGAGGGCTCATTTGCTAAATGCACCTATATGCTCACAGGCACGTCAACTCTCTGCTCATCGGGCAGTCACGGCTGCTCTACTGAATCAAGGAAACAAAACATCAGAGCCTGAGTTTTTACCTGGAACGTTCACACATGCTCTTATTTTCACATCTGTCTTTGGTTTTCCTGTGAAATAGCCCCAAGGTCCCTTTGTGAGCATCCCCCACTCAGTGCCAGTGAAGTCATCAGCCTGGCAGTATGGAGGGCTGGTGGAAGAAAGCCAGGTACACTCCGGGATCCTGGTGGCAGCGGGGTGCAGAGTGACAGGTAGATCAGTGCAAACAGCCTCGCCTCTCCCTGTGTGTGCCAAGAGCTTAATCCCTGCCCCTGGTCCCGCCTGGTGGGGGGCAGCTCTCGTATCGGAGGATCGGGCAGAAGACATCAAAGAGTGATTAAACTGCTTTGCATTATTTATTCTTTTTTCCTCAAACATGAGAATTGCAGAGTGTTTTCACAACTGGCCAGGAGACCTGCTCCTGTCAGCACCAGCATATTGCAGCCTGTGGATGGAGCGAGGGATGACTGCAGACACCTGCTGTCACCTCCTGCCTACTCCTTGCCCTGCCTCTGACTGCATGCACGGGGATCTTCATCCCTGAAGCCAGGCATCAGGGTGCTCTGGGCCCACTTTGAATGGAGTTTGTTGCTCTCCAGCTGCATACAACTGCTGGACTGTGGCTGAGGGCAATGAAAACATGGTCATGGGGCAAACAGTGATGTTTTTTTAAGTCAGCGTGCTTCCCCCACTCTGCTCAAGGCATTCTTTTATGCTTCCCATGATTTCCTGTTTGCTTTTGAAAGAAGCTGTTGCCTTCTGATGTCTGAGAGTCCAGAGATGGGAACTGGCAGCTAGCGCACCTCCAAAATCCTGCTCACCCAAGGCAAGCAGAATTTTTTTTTTGGCAGACAGGTAAAGCCTAATTTATTTGTCATTATCCTCAATCATGATGGTAAAGGTCAGCAAGCAGATTTTGTGCCTGAGCTGGTAAATTTTTATGACAATTTTGAAAAAAAAAAAAAAAAGCAGACTAACATATTGGAATGGGGAAGCAAATTAAATTAGAAACCGACCGTAAGCAGAAGTGCAGCTGATGTGGAGGTAGTAATTACACCTGGCTGCTCAGCTCATGTGCACGAGGGGAGTCAGCAGTGTTGCTGTGCCTCTCACAGCTCTCCCAGGTGTTGGGGCACAGGGCTCACGTGTGGCTGGCCTGATTTTACCAGCTGGGGTTTGAAAATACAGCAGTGAGAGAGATGAAAAGCAACCTAGTTGTTGGTTGTTCCTTCTGTGTTACTGTTTAAAGCATTGCTATGAGCTGGAGGCAGGGTATAAAAATGCGTCTGATATTGTCAGTGTTCTGTTCAGCCCCATCCTTTAGGTAGCTGTACCTCGGGATATACTGCAGCAGCTCTTATTTATATAGTTATCTCCAGCGCAAGGTCCTCCTGTGACAGGAAAACAATAAAACTAAAAGATTAACCATAACCACATAAAATAAGACTTTAAGTTCTAACTTTATGCCACCAGTTTACAAAGTTGTTAAGCCTGGAATGACAGAGGAGTGCTGTGCTAGCTGTGCTGTAGCTTTTGTCCTGCCTGCACTGGGATTCATTCCCACATCCTATATGGAAAAGCCATTCCATGGTTTCTCCTCCTTTCTTCCAATCCTCCTTCATTCCAATTTCTGAGTGTTTTAGCTCTCCGAAAAACATGTGTTTTTTCACCCTGTGTTTTGCAAGGAGTAAGATCACCTCCCTGCAAATGGCCACTGAAAAAAGAAATCCAAACAGACCTTGTAGTTCAAGGCCCTCCTGCCAACAAGCTTGAATCCTGGGTTCAATTTTGTGCCTGGGGTTGTTGAGCCTAGAGAAAAGGAGGCTCAGGTGAGACAACCTCACTCTCAACAACTCCCTGAGAGGAGTTTGGAGCCAGGTGGGGTTGGTCTCTTGTCTCAAGGAACAAGTGACAGGATGAGAGGAAACACCTTCAAGTTGCACCAGGGGAGGCTTAGGTTGGACGTCAGGAGAAATGTCTTCCTGACAAGGGTTGTCCAGGCCTGGCCCAGGCTGCCCAGGCCAGGGGTGGAGTCCCCATCCCTGGAGGGTTTTCAAAGCCATGGAGATATGGTGCTGAGGGAAGTGGTTTAGTGGTGCCCTGCCAGTGCTGAGTTAATGGCTGGACTTGATGATCTGAAAGGTCTCTTCCAACCAAAATGCTCCTGTGATTTTATGACAGGCTGGTCGGTGTCAGGGCTCCCATCACTCCCATGGATATTTCTGCTGCTATTCCCAGGTGAGGCAGCCCGCAGATGGTGCCCTGAAAACCCCCTCTCTCCCTGGTTTCCCCAGATTCTTTGACAGGTTGGACATACTCAGTCGCTGAGGTCAGGGCTCTGTTTGAAGGACAGATAATTAATCCAGCAAAGTAATCCGCAGTTCCTTTTTGGCAGATTTATGGAGATAGCCTCTGTACTGGGGACTCTGCCTCATCATCTTTCATTTCCCGGGCAAAGCAAGTGACTTGTATAACACAACCTGTTCTAGATAAGGCTTTTCATTTAGGGGAACTCTCTGCTCTAACAGAGATTGATTTTCCCAGTGGAAAATGGCGGGACCTCGGCGCTTGCAGCAGGCCCGGGCCTGCAGACAGCAGTGTACTTGCACATTTGCTGCTGCTGCACGTCACCTGGGGTGTAGGGGATCCTTCATCTCTTCAAGAAAAGGATTTTTATCGTGAATTAAATGGCAATATAATTAATAGGTAGGAGGGGACTTTGGCCAGTACGGTCTTGCTAGGAAAATGGTTTGTATGACTGCAGTCTTTGCTCACTGGCGGTAAACTGGGAGTTCCATTTATTTCCAGGATAGTCAGGAGACTTTTTGTCTCCTGGCATGAAGATGTGAAGGCAGGCTGTGCTGCTGAGGCGGGCATCAAAGGGTTAAACCAGGGGAAAGGGTCCTGGGGCTCTGCATGATCCTTGAACATCAGTCTCTGCCTGACTGACACATTTCAGGTGTGGTGATGGATGGCCAAGGAGAGATTGCACAAGGGCAATCCATATGTCCTTCCTGGACCTTGAAAAGTCCTGCAGGAGAGAGAGGGGAGGGAGTGTGGGGCTTTCAGTCAGGGAACTGGTCCTCAGGGCTTTTCACAAACCCTTAGAGCAATATTTTTTTTTTCCCCTGAAGCTGATTGTTTTAAGAGACAGATGCAGTTTCTGGCAAAGTGCTCTCTTCCTAAAGCTGGTACTTCCCAAGGGAAGTGTGAATTAAAAATCATTATTTGCACAATGCAATAGAAGTGCAAGTTACAAAAGCAAGCGGGAAGTGTGTCTGAAAAGAGTTGTTCTCTCTCTGTCTTCTGGTTTTCCTGCTAAGGAACAGAATATCAAAAAGATGGACATAGAAGTATAAAAATCAATGCCGCAGCTCTCAGAACATTTCATGTGGTCTTAACAGACCTGGAGTTCCCTCTTGCCTTATTTTTGAATGTGTAGCACAAACCCTTGAGGTGGGGTTAAAGGCTGCTCCCAGCCCTCAGCTGCTGACACCTCCTGTTGTATTTTGAACTGGCTTAGTAATGAAGTCAAGGCAAAGCAAACCACTTCTCCGAGTCCCTTAAACCCAACACCAGCAAGGATCCTCGGGCATAGGACCTGCTAATTTTCATATTCCCATCACCAACCAGCTTATGTCACACTGGCTTTTTCTGACAATCGGCTCGTTCAGTGAACAACCAGGGTGTTAAAGTCCTCATAAATTCCACCTGCTGGGAGGGACTTCCAGCGTGATTTAAAGGCAGTCATCATAGCAGCACATTTCTGTAGGATGGGTGGAGAAGTGCCTCACGCCGCGTTATTCATCAGAGCCTGTTTTTTCACCCTGCCAGTGCAAGGGAATGAGGCAGCGCAGAGAAGAGATGGTGGCTGAGGCCACAGACCCACTTTTCTTGGCTTGGTTGCTCCCTGTCTTCCTCCCTGCTGCTAACAATGCCTCATCGTCACATTGGCATCGTGCTTTGGCTCCCTGGCAATCCAGACATGGCTGGAAAGAGATACGGTTGGGATAATGGTTTGCATGGCAGGTGGTCCCCCAGCAAATGGCCTTCAGTAATTAAAACTATACATTCCCATTTATGTGTACATGGGGGGGAGGGGGGGGGAAGGCATATTTTTTGTTTAATTTCTGGGACTTCCCATTTAACTTCCTGGGATTTAATATGTATTCAAGATGTTGGCAACCAATGGAGAAGGATAAACCTGTGCTGTTTCTGTTCATGCTGGGACTAGAGAAAACAACTGGTTCCAAGGAGGTTTTTAATGGAAGGTTTTCTGAGAGGTGTTGAGCCTGGAGACATGGGGTTTGTGTTAAAAGCTGATTCAGACTCTCTAGCAGCCATATTACAGCAAATTCCTTTCTTGTTGTCCTGATGGGTCTGCATTGCTCTGCTGTCTTGATCCATGATCCAGCTGTTGGCTTCTCTCCCATAGCATGTTTTAGAGTTGTATTAATGGGAAGAGGAAAGGCTGGGAGGAAAAAAGCCAAGCCAGGCAGGGATGGGTTTGCCTTCTCTCAGAGCCACCAAGCACATTTTAGTTGGTGTAGGGGAATGGTGGTTGTGATCCAAGGCTCAACAACCTTTTGTGTGATTAATTACCCTCAGAGCAGGAACCATTAACCTCGGTGGGCTCTGTTCTCCTCTCTGGCACTCAGGCACAACTCTCAGGGGCTTCCCGAGTGGGATTGCACCTCAGTTGATAAATCTCTCCCTTTTATTTTCTTGTACTATGCATTTGCTTCTAAAAAAAAAGGGAACTGCGAGCATTTAATCCGAGCTTCTTTCATGGCTCTGAAAGATCAGAAATTCCGCTGGTTGTGCTAGAACAGGCAATTAAATCTTCTGGGGGAAGCTACTAAAAATGCCTGTTTGCACAGCAGGAGTGTGCAGAGGAGTGTCAGCACACAGCTTTGGGCTTGAGTCGGTTGTCCCACAGAGAGCTGCATCTTCTGGGAAGAAGAACAACCCAAGGTCTAGAGCAGGAGAAACAGGCACTGTTTTCTAGAGCATCTGTTTCACACAGAGTGAAGAAATAAAGCTCAGGTTGTAATAGCTCCTTTTTCTTTGGAAATAACTTGTTCCCTTTGCACATAGGCATGGGGTGGAGTTATCTGCCCTGCTGTGCTTCCCAGCATATCACAAAGGGGCAGGAACTCAAGGTGAAGAGCAGCAAGGTGGTCACAGCAGCTGATGGACTATTTATACAATGATAACTCTGTCTGTTGCTGACTCTATGAACCACATCCAACAGCATCTATTTCGGTGCCGAGGAGCCCTGACAGAGCACATTCTGATTAATAAATTACCCAGAGCAAGGTGTGTGATGGGTTCCCTTTCACATCTCCTGAAAGTCACCCACTGTTGGTCCAGCAGCTCAGTGTGGCCACAGCCTTCCAGGGATGTGACTACTTGATATAAACGACCCTTCGTGTAGAGAGGGGTGGGGAATTGGCTTCCTCTGCCTGACAGCTCTTTGCTACAGCTGGGCAGTAGCTGCATCTCTCCCTCCTAGGGCTTTGAACGTTGCTCAGAGGGATAGGAAGGAAGAAGACATCAATGTCTTTTTCTTTTCTTTTTCCCTGGGCTTGAGCCAGTGTTTCTAATGGCCTTTTTATATCATGAGAGCATTGGCTGAGGGCAATTAAACATTATGGTCTTCATCTGTAAAACCCCTTCCTATAGCAATGTTTCTCCAAAGTGCTGCCTATACCACCATCCGTTCCTCAATGAGCCTGGAAAAACACTCTGAATGGGCCACAGCTCCCAGTCCTCTGCTGTGTTGCTCTCTGCCTTTCCTGCCTGGACGTGGTGGGTGTAGGAGCTGCTGCATCCCTCTGCCTGCACACAGACAGAAGGGTTTCACAGACAACACCAAGTTGAGTGGGGTAGTTGACACATCTGAGGGTTGGGATGCCATCCAGGGTGACCAGGACAGTCTTTGAGAGGTGGGTTCATGTGAACCTCATGAGTTTCAACAAGGCCAAGTGCTGGGTCCAGCTCTGGAGTCCTCAGCACAGCAGACAGGGACCTGTTGGACCAGAGCCAGAGGAGGCCCCAGCAGTGCTGGGAGGGCTGGAATGCCTTTGCTGGAAAGCCAGGCTGGGAGAGCTGGGCTTGTTCAGCATGGAGATGAGAAGGTCTCCATCATCATCATTGTTCAGCACAGAGATGAGAAGATCCCTCCAGGAAGACCTTGTGGCTCTTCAGTGCTTAAAGGGGTCTGTCAGAAAAATGCAGACAGTCATTCTAGCGGGGTCTGTTGTGACAGGACAAGAGGTGATGGTTTTAAACTTGAAGAGAGGAGATTTAGACTAGAGACCCTGGCCCAGGTTGCCAAGAGAGGTGATTGATGCCCTATCCCTGGCACCATTCCAGGTGAGGTCTGGGGCTCTGAGCAACCTGCTCTGGTTGCAGCTGTCCCTGCTCCCTGCAGGGGGGCTGGACCAGGTGGCCTTGAAAGGTCCCTTTCCACCCAAACCATTCTGTGATTCTATGATTCAAAGCAAACACTAAGCAAACCATGGTTTGATCTGTTGACATGACAAGCAAGCAAAACTGGTCACGGGCCATACGAGCCATCAGCTGGAGTGTTGAGACAGTGGGATAAGGAGCTGGTTCAGCTGGTGGATCTACCTGCCTCCAAGGCCACTGTGGGCACAGACAGGTATAGGTGGCCAGCCAGGTACTTGTGACTAGTGCAACTGGGAGCAGGATGGAGCAAGTGCTGAAAGATCAGTGGACCAGACAAACTGATTGAAAGCCATCAGCTGGTGTGACCATCTGCACCAGCAGCTGCAGACTAAGCTGTGCTTAACCCAGCCTCAGCTTTTTACTTGTCAGGATGATGGAGAGATATTAAAACTAGAAGGGAGTAGGAATCATACAGAGGTAGGAAGAGTGAGAGACTGAGTGGAAGCAAAGACAAAATTGGGTATTTTTTCCCTCGCTCTGAGGAAAGACATTTGAAGATGGTTAGAGAGATTTTGGTAAAGAAAGCATCTGAAGGGAATGTGCATTGTTTGGCAGTGTGAGAACTTCTGCAGGCATCAGTGGTCACGGGAATAACAAAGCAGGGGTTGGGGAAGCATTGTAGAAGAATGGTGTTTGGAGACACCACTTTCCCTTTGGAAGCTCATTTGTAAAGCTGGCAAAACTTTACTAGCAGAAGGGCACCTGGTAAGGTATCAGATTCATCTGAGGGGTGCTGGGGAGGCTGAGCTAGAGAAAAAGCTCTGATGTGGGGTCTGGGAATGTGTCTGGGTCCCTAATTTATCCACTGATCCTCCAAGAAGTTACCCTGGTCAAATGTAAAACACATAACCAGTTTTAGGACACGGAGCTCAGAGCTATGTTTAGTTCTCTGTGCCAAATACCTGCCCTAGTGCCATATTTCCACTAAAATCCATCAGTCTCCACATTTACAGGTTCCTGTTGACAGAACAGTATTTTGTGATTAAAAGGGTATTTTATGTTATTTAAGATCACCCTGATGCATAAACCTAACTGTGGCAGCACAGCACCCTGGAGCACTTAACCCTCCTTGCAGCAGCACTCAGTACATCTCATGGAGTTTCCTCCAAAGTCGGTACCAGAAGTCACCTCATGAAGAGACAGCCATAAATTACAGAGCAAAGGTGGGAAGGCAAGCTAAAGAGAGAGGAATTGTCTGCGGGAGGAGACTAGAGATCTTCATGTACAGCAGTGAAAGTTAGATTCCACCAAAGCAAGGCTGCTGCTAATATTCTGAGTGGCCGTGCATCAGTCTATTAAGCTGGCTAGCTTAATGGGCCATTGAGGGTGGAGAGAAGAGAGGACCAAGGACAGAAGCAGGAGGTGTTCAGTCCAGGAGGAAGATTCAGAGGCTCAGTAATGAGGGAGAAAGGTGTTATGGCATTAAGGTCCCTGAGAGAGAGAGGAGATGCTGGCAGCCAGCAGCTCACAAAGACCACAGTGACTCCTGGGGCTGGGTTGGTGGGAGAATTGGACCTGGAAACTTTGGACATCCCAGGAAAAGTACAGCTGTGGTTAAACAGGGGATTGGGAGGGAGCGAGGTGGATGCTGAGCAATAAGAAACTTTCTGTGGCAGCAGATCTGTCTTGCAGTTCCCTTCCAGGGAAATGACAAATGTTGTGTGTGTTTCTTTCCTGCTGAGATGTATTGAGAAGACAGTTGGGTTTGATTTTTTTTATTACTACTTTTTATATTTTTTGTGTTGGAAAGAATACAACATACCTGCAGGGTTTCCTCGTTCCCATTTGGGGTTGGATCAGGGCTTTCTGCATCCTATGAGAGGATGGGGGGGAGCTGTGTAAGTGGCCATATGCCTGTGCATAACCTCCTTGATCATCACTAATTCAGCAGCCTCCGCTGGTGTTGTGTTGGGCCAGCATCAGGTATCCCAGGCTCCACATACCAACTGCTTTACTTTGTCCAGCTGACAGCGAGAACACCTGGGACTGTCACAAGGGCATTCCTGGAGCAGGAATTACCATCTGCTGGCTGGCTGTGAGACTCAACTGTTGTCTTAATTCTCTCTGGGTGTCTAATTCCAGAGGAGGAGTCAAGCTGACAGTAGGATGCTTGGCAGAGGCAGCACAGCCCTCCATGGCACCCTGTCTGGTTGCTTGGAGTTTGGGATCAGCACAGAGGCCAGATATGGCTCAAGTAGAGAGAAAAAAAAAAGGCAGCTGCACAAGATCAACACATCTGGCAAGAGCATAGAAGCAGGGCAAGTGCCTACAGTTCTTATCCTAATACTCCTTCTGGCACCAAATATGTCCAGCTAAGAAAATTCCTAAGCTGAATGTGGCTTCTCTGTTATTTTATAGACTTTTTTTTTTTCCTTTCATTAACCTCTCCAACTTCTCCTTGAATCTGTGTGGACTTTAATCATCCTCATCACCCTCTTGCAAAAGGCTCCACCATTAAACTATCACTTGTTACGTGAAAAATTACTCGTGAGCTTGGTGTGTCTGTGCCTTCCTCTGATGAACTTGGACAGGCATCACTTAGCTCTTGTCTTGGAAGAGCGAGGCTGTGCCCCCCCCAGGGGCATAGTGCCCTGCAAATGCTGGTGGCTCTTCAGAGGGGAGCACCAGGGTTTGGCCCTGATTCCAGCTGTGCTGGTGCCTATTTTAATTACCAGAACCATTTGAAATTCTTCAGCTGCCTGCAAAATTCATGACTCTATTGGCTGAAGGAAAGCACTGTTTTCAACCCTGAGTTGGGTAGGGGAGAAGAGGAGAAGACTGCAGTGGCCATTGCATTTTAAAGCACATTTAGATCATGTGCAGGGTTCTCCAAGCCCACTGCAGCCTGTGAACAGCTTGGAGCTCCTGGCCTGGCAGCAGGTCTGCTCTGTATAACCTCTCTCAGGCACCAGGTCCAATCATGAATGGAAAGTGGTAGGGGAAGAGGCTCATATCCCCCTACCTCCTGTCACCCCCAGCATTGTTTGGCATCAGTTGTACTGCTGCTTGTGCTCACACTGCCTGTTTATTTTTCTCAGGTAACACCAACAGCATCTTTGCCCTGGACTACATCAGTGGAGCCTTAACCCTGAATGGGCCACTGGACAGGGAGAACCCCTTCTATAGTGCTGGATTCATCCTCACGGTGAAGGTGAGACCTCCTCCACCCTGGAGGCACACTGGCAGAGCAGGATGGGGAGGGCATCCTGCTTGGGGACAGATCCATGGTAGAGGTGCAAACCTGGGATATGTTGCTCCTGTGGGCACCCAGTCTTGTGATGTGCTGTTTTCCAGCCAAGCCAAGTAAGATGTTTAACAAAGTCCCCTTGGTATGGTGGTCCAAAATGTGGTTTCCTTTATGTGGATGTATAAGATCATTTTTGGTGTCCTGCCTGATCTCCAACTATATCTGCTTGCAGTTGTATCTGCTGTAAGTATGTAGATCAAAAAATTATAGAATCACTTCGGTTAGAAGAGACCTTCAAGATCAATTCCAACCATTAATCCAGCATTGCCAGGTCACCACTAAACCATGTCTCTCAGCACCACATCTCCATGGCTTTGAAAGCCCTCCAGGGATGGAGAATCCAAGAGTTTTCTGGGAAGTCTGGTCCAGGGCTTGACAATCTTTTCAGGGGAGGTATTTTTCCTAATATCCAACTTAAACCTCCCCTGGTTCAACTTGAGGCTGTTTCCTCTTGTCCTGCTACTTGTTCCTTGGGAGAAGAGACCAACTCCACCTGGATCCAGCCTCCTTTCAGGGAGCTGTCAGAGCCAGAAGGTTCCCGAGCCTCCTTTTCTCCAGTCTCAACAACCCCAGGTCCCTCAGCTACTTCTCACCACACTTCTGCTCCAAACCCTTCCCCAGCTCTGTTGCCTTTCTTTGGACACGCTCCAGCATGAGATAACATGACAACTACATTCAGACACCTGAACAGTGCCTAATTCCCAACTTTCCCTGCCAAAACCCAGAACACCAGGAACATTCTGCCATGTCAGCAGGCAGCAGCTTGCATTGGTCTGGCATGGGCAAGTTTGGGGAGGGAACAAAGCTGGAAGTTACCTTGTCAAGAGAAAGCACTGGAGCATAGCCTACTGGCCCCACCTGAGAGCAGCTCCCTGGCTCTGCTCACAGCCCTGTAATTAAAATCAATATCAAGCTGGGCAGCTGGTTGGAAACACATTTAGAAGTATAGATTCTGCTGGGCTGGGGTGGGGAAAGATCAGCATTGTAGGAAGGGGCATTGATTGGGAGGGCAGCAGCCAGCACATCACCTTGTCCTTTTGGCAAGCACGATGCTTTGTTGGGGTGGGGGGCAAAGAGACATTCAATTCCTCCTTTTGTCCTAGGCACAGGTTTTACTGTGGGGTTTTATGCAGGGGGAAAAAAATCCACATGCATGCCTGGCATCTCTTGGTTTGGGCTTTTCTAGATTCAGTTCATAAGAAATCAGGAGATGGAGAATTGCCTGGTTTTCACAGGGATCAAAATACCTGTTTAATCTTGGAAAGGTTTGTAAACCTCAAAACTTGCCCACTTTCCTGCTTACATGATGATGGAATTCCAACTGTATTTCCGTTGATCTGGTGGATTTATTTATTATTATTTTTTAATTTCCTCTCCCCCCAAACTTTGCATCCTTCCACAACTGCCAACTCTTTGCATCCCATGTCCCTGAAACCCAAAACGTTCTGTGCTGCTCTTGTCCTGGAGCCCAGAGTGAAAATACAGCTGGATTTCTCCCTGTTGGGATCAGCCTGTTCTGCTGTTGTGTGCAGAAGCTGTTGAATAGCAGCGAGCCGTGTGGGTCGTGTCAGCGTCACTTTCTTCTGTGCCCACAGCAAAGCAAAGATGATCCAAAGGATGAGAGGAGGGACTCTGCTTGAAAAGGCTGCTTCACAACATTTGCTTCTCTGACAATAAAATCTGCATTCCTTTTTTCTGTGGAAAGCAAAATTCAAGTCCTTCTTGAGGCAGAGGTGTGATATGGAGTCATGACTCAGCTCAGGATATAGACTCCTGTTGCCAAAACTATTTGAAGGACTAAATCTTGTCTCCTTCTGTTGCCCTAGTTTTCTGTCCCTTCAGTAGTACTGTGGTGGTTAGCTCCCTGCTCCTGGTCCCGCCTCAGGAGGTGGCAGAGGAGAAAATAGGAGCTCTCGTTGCTCCATCATGGCTTGCTTTATTTTGAGAACTGCCCCTCACATCTCTCAAGGCAATTCTTTGGTTTAAATGCTGTTGTCAGGGAAATCACTTGCTAGTCCCCTAGTGTGACTCTGTGTCCTGGCAATCTGTGGTGTGTTAGGGGTAGGTGAGAACTTGTCCACAGTTATCCCAAGAAGAATTTTGGCAGGATTGCTGTGTGTCGGAAGCATGGGGGATGAAAGGACTTGGTCAACACAGAATCATGGATGGCTTGGCTTTGAAGGCACCTTGTAGATCACCTGGTGCTATGGACAGGGACACCTTTCAGTAACTCAGAGACCCTATCCAGTCTGACTTGGAATGTTTCCAGGGATGGGGCTTCTACCACCTCTCTGTGCAACCTAGGAGAGTGTCTGACCACCCTCACAGTGAAGAATTTCTTCCTATATTCTAGTCTAAATCTACCCTCTTTCAGTTTGAAACCATTACACTTCGTCCTATCACTACAAGCCCTTGTAAAAAGTTCCTCTCCAGCTTTCTTTTGGGTGCCCCTTCTATAAAGTCTCCCTGGAGCATCCTCTTCTCCAGGCTGAACACTCTCAGCCTGGCCTCATAGGGGAGGTGCTCCAGGCTCTGGATCATCATCTGTGTGTGTTAATGGCTCAGTAGTGTGGAAAGGTGCCCAAGGTTAGGGGGCAACGGTGGGACCAACAGAAAAAAAAAACAACAAAACTGTAAAGTCTCCAATCACAGCACATGCACTTTCTTTTACATTTATTATTTGAAAATAAATAAAGGCTGCCCGGTTGTTTTCTCTTCTTGCAGGGGACGGAGTTGAATGATGACCGCACACCCTCTAATGCTACTGTCACCACCACCTTCAACATCCTGGTCATTGACATCAACGACAACGCACCCGAGTTCAACAGCTCGGAGTACAGCGTGGCCATCCCAGAGCTGGCCCAGGTGGGCTTTGCCCTTCCCCTCTTCATCCAGGTGCAGGACAAAGATGAGGTGAGGTATCCCTGGCCGCGGGCACTTCTCTCCAGCCTTTGTAGGGTAGCACTGGTGTTGTTTTTGGGGGTGCAGGGAAGGATAAGTCACTGGTGAAGCCATGACGAGGTGCGTGGTGGTGTCCTGACAGCCATTTGCTCAGTTCTTACTCCTGCCATTGCTCTGCTCGCTCAGTACCCCGAGTGCAGCTGCTCTCCCCAGAGCGCAGGCGCTGCTTTAATTCCGTCAGGATCACACGGTTAGTAAGAGCCAGAAAATAGGATTGTGTGGGATGCTGACACTTGACCGCTTCTGAGGGCTCTTGTCGGGCAGTCCTTTGTCAGTCTGCTTAAGAAAGGGAGGAGGTGGAGCATAGAGCATGGCCAGAGAAGGGCAACGAAGATGGGGAAGAGTCTACAGTACAAGTCTTGTGAGAAGTGGCTGAGGGACCTGGGATTGTTGAGCCTGGAGAAAAGGAGGCTCAGGAGAGACTTTCTCACTCTTGACAACTCCCTGAAAGGAGGTTGGAGCCAGGTGGGAATGGTCTCTTCTCCCAATTAACAAGTGACAGGATGAGAGCAAGCAGCCTCACATTATGCCAGGGCAGGTTTAGGTTGGACACAATGAAGAATTTCTTCCCCAAAAGGGCTGTCCAGGCCTGGCCCAGGCTGCCCAGGCCAGGGGTGGAGTTCCCATCCCTGAAGGGGTTGCAAAGCCATGGGTATGTGGAGCTGAGGGACATGGTTTAGTGATGCCCTGCCAGTGCTGGGTTAACAGTTGGACTTGATGATATGAAAGGTCTCTTCTGAACAAAATGATTCTATGAGGTTTTCTGCTGGGCTCACATAGGACCTGCCAGGGTGGGGAAAGGAAGGACCTCTGGGACCAGTGACAGGGACCAGGTACTGCTGCTGTCAGGGGGGAGGTAAAAGAAACCTTCTAGTGTTTGGCTGGAGGCAGGGATACCAGGGATGATAGGGAACTGGGATACCACTTCACCACTGCAAATGAGCCAGGGGTGTTGGAGACTTGTTCCTCCCTTGTGTTAATGGAACTCCTGTTTGTTACACGCCAGCCCATGCCTCACGTAGGGATTGCAGCATGTTTTCCAGCCTTGGGCTTGCAGCCTTCAATTACTTTGATTATTTGACTTGTGCAGTTCATATCTGGCTGCTTCTATGTACTGGTAGCCTCCAACCCCGCCATGCTGCGTGGTGTCTGCTTTAAACTGGTGCTGACACCTCATGGTGAACTTTCAAAATCCTCTGAAAGGCTCTGACTACAGGCTTCTGCCATCCCCATTCCTCTGCAGCACAAACTAGAGGGTTTGTCAGGAGAAATGGCATCATTGGGATGTTTTCCTGATGCTTCAGGTAAATGATGTGACAGCACCAAGGAATATGAAATGGAAAATCATCCCCCCTGCCTCAGCCTCCCCCTGAAATCCCAGTGGGTCAATTAAAATGTGCATCTTCTACGATGCCTTTGCTGGCTGTAAAATGATGGATTTGCTTTTCTCCAGCCCTGAGTGGAGTTCACTGCACCTTGTAAACCCCCCCCCTTTTTTTTTAATGTGAAGTGGTTATGACACCGAACTAATAATCTACCTGTGACATGGTGTTGCCAACCAGGAGTTATGAGTTCAGCCTGAAGAGGTGCAGATGAGCTATTAAGTAGATAAAGAGACTGTTTTTTCTTGAAAATGTCAATTGCTAATAAAGAAGACATGGATATGACAGACGCTTAGGATAGTTTCTGAACAGAGCCACTGTCATGCTTTGAGAGATGTCAGCAGATCTATTCTTGACGGGCATTGTCACACTTCTGTTTGTGCCACAAGGATGAAGGATCTGTCATTATTTCTGGTTAAAAGCTCATTTTACTAGAGTGACTCCCATTCAAGAATTCACTTTTCAGCCTTGCTAATTTTGAAACAGAAGAATAAAAAATAGCCTTGCCTTCCCAATGATGCCAGGAAAAAAAAAAAAAAAGAGAGACTCATTCTTTTGATCTATTTCTTTAACTTCCCGAGGTTTCCCCAAAAGACTGGGCTGAGATTTTTAGAACTGCTGAGAGAGGATCTTGTGTGCTGAGGGAGTCGGAAGGAATTTTACTGTAGGCCTCTTTGGAGACTGTCACATTAGCACAGATTGCTTTGTCCATAGCACTATTTCCACTGATAAGAAGAATCATAGAATGTTAGGGGTTGGAAAGGACCTAGAAGATCATCTACTCCAACCCCCCTGCCAGACCAGGATCAGGAGGGCAGGAGAGCTGAGGCCTTGCAATATCTGGAGGGAGGGAAGTAAGAAGCAAATAGGGATTTTTTTTTTTCCTGCCTTATCCTGCAGTGGACCTTTCTTATTTCCCTTCATGGATACTTGCAACTGGATCAAAGCATCACTTTGGGGAGGGTGTGGAAAGGGAAGAGGATACACAGGTTGTGAAAAAGGTGTATATGAGAGAGAAGTGGGACTGTGTCTGCAGCTGGGCTTGTTCTAGCACTGCTTCTCAGGCAGTGTACTTATAGAAGCCCCAAGACCCCAACACTTTCACTAAAAAAAATGTAGAGAAAGGGAAGGTAGTTGCCTGATGGTGATATTAGGGGTGCTCGAGCCCATTGTGAGAATTGTGAGGCTTTTAGGAACCATCTGAATTTGAGGTAGCTGAGGCAGTGCCAGGTTTGCTGTGAGTGTAGGGGTGGAGGGATGGGACGGTGAGGACTAAGGTCTTCAGGCAAGGATGTGTCTGAGGACATGGCTGACAGAAGCTATTTTGCCAACACGGCCTTTCATGCCGGAGATGACACAATTCATTTGTGTAAGGGGCAAACGAAAACAAGAAGAGAATTACAGATGTCTCTGGGGAGAGCAGCTAAATAAATAAATGAGAGCAGATGAATAGAGACAGATGAAATCAAAGCTAGAGGATTCAGGAAGATAATTTTGCTTGAGTTCTGTCTCCTGCCTCTCAAACTATGTTGTTAAGTCCTGGGAGAGCCCTTGGCAGGTTGGTTTCTTTCTTGAGCCAAGCCATCCAGACTTATTCTGGCCCCTCCAGCACATTTTAACACTGTTCCTTCAGCCTCTATCTTTGTTGAGGTCCTAGTTGGATAGAGCAGCCCATGCCTGGTCCCATGGGGTTAGGTGGCTTTGGGGAACCTGCCTGCCATCATCACCCCAGTTGTGTCTCCATAGCGCCCGGGTACCGGCTAGTC
>VYZU01010049.1:0-11159 GCA_013401355.1 Ceyx cyanopectus
CACTCCTTGGAAAGAAGCAGGTTTGCAACAGGGAGTTACAATCCCAGCTCTGGACCTAGAATACGGTGTCTTCTCCCCACTGCTGCTTCCTTGCCTTTGCATGGGTGTATTTCTACATGCCTTGTAGTTAGCACTTGGGAAGCAGATACAAGGTTGTAAAACTTCTGTATGTTTACATAACTAATGGATATTAGTTATGCTGTGTATTAGTTATGTAAAAGTAGCTTTTCCTGCAAAACTTGTTCTGTCTCTGAAGAGACTGCACGTTTCTGGTCCCCAGAACACCCAAGCCTTCATTTCGGACACGTTTTGCTTCCTTATTTTCTGATTTCACTACTCAAAGGTGTGTTTCCTTTTTTGAAGAAAACAAAACTAGAAAAAGGAACAAATCTAAACTTCTGCCCAAAGCTCAGACCACAAGTTTTGGCATTTTTTTCTTACTCCTGAAAGTCTGGGTGAAGCTGTGCAGGACCAGCGCAGGAAGCTGAGTGCCCACGCGAAGGGGCTGCGGCACGGCAGTTGTGAAGCCATGTGGTTTGGCAGCTGTCAGGACAGAAGGGGTTCTATTTTGGGCTTTGTCATCCACCCAAAGGGTGCCATGGCCCTGGGGAAGGCACAGCAGCTCTTCCTGTCCCCGATGCTCTCCCCTGGATGCATGGAGGACATCAGTCGATGCTGGAGTTTGCTGCTGCCTCTTACCTGGGGCAGAAGAAGGGCTCGACTTTGCACCAGGCAACAGCACCAGGCAAAGCCCTGAACATTCTCATGGAATCTGCTGGCTGGATTGGTGCTCCAGAAACTGTACCTGTCCCCAGTGGTCAGCCCAGAGCCTGCCCAGACCTGGGACCTGTCCTAGCCTGATGCAACTGCCACACTGAGCCAAACCAGAGGCAGAAAGTTTTCAAATATCACCGCTCACAAATTAAGCCTCCAGACATGAGCAGAGCTGGGATGTGTAACTACAGAGGAATCACAAAGACTCATTCCTTCTGCTGTGCTCCTGGAAGGGATCCCTTCAGCTGCTTGTGTGTATATTACCAACCAGGGACCCGATGCTGTTCCCAGGCATGACATGGTTGAGGGCAGGGGAGATCTGCACTCCTGGAAGCAGAGCAGTCCCTGCCCTTGGTATGCAGCCAAACGGGTTGGAAACAAGGCAGGGTGTATGGCTTTTACAAGCCTTCTCTAAAAGAGATAGACAGGCCCCAAATTTAGGCTTGGGCAAATCAGCAGGAGCTGTTCCCTGGTTTGCAGTTAGCACACTCAAGAGGCAAGTGGCAAATGGTTGGTGTGAGAACAGTTTCCTAATGGCGTTTATTTGTCTGAATGTGACGCCTTAGCACTGAGGCAGCTGCCCTGCTGCAGGACCTGAGCTAACCTCATGTCACTGTGCCCATCCCCAGCTCCAATGCCATCCCTATGCCATGCTCTGCTGCAGATAAGCAGCCCCTGCGGGCACTGGCAGCCCACAGCACCCTCTCTGCTTCCCCATCCACTGGTCCAGAAAGCAACTGGCCAAGCCAGTAACATCTGCACAAAGAGGAGTCACCCATCACATCATGGAGATGGGGAGCACCTACAGCACCAGGCTGGTGACATGGGGCACTGGACCTTCTGCTTCCTACCCTTCTGGCATGACCCCCTCCTGTTTGGGGGAGATTTAAGGTGATCTTATATCTCCCTGCTGTAAATGGCCTCATAAAAGTGACAGAAAGACGTTCATATGGATGCTTGTTAAAATTTTATTACTAATCACACCAAAGTTGGCTGCTATATTTAACCCGGGCTTGTGGAAAGAGGGGAGGCAACACTGCCTGGGTGAGACGGAGAAATCAAGACTATAAAGTGAAGGGATGACAGGGTGACGAGTGGCCCTGACACAGCTCACAGACACAGGCAGTTGCAAATAAAAGCCTTCACCCTCCACTTGTCAGCAACAGCCAAAACCCTTTTACAAGCCCTAACCCAAAGGCTTGTGGTGAAGCACGAGACCATGGATCAGAGACCTCAGACTCCCACCTCGGCCACAGCCTTCCCAAGCAGCCCTGGGCTCTTCCCTGTGTGGAATCTCCTCCCGTGTGAAGCTGATGAGAACAGAGTTTTAAGGGGACATCTGGCTCTCCAGGCTTGGGGAAGCCTCTCACTGCAGTGGGAGCACCTTGTGGGGCTGGGATGAGTGAGGACCCTCCACTGGGGTTCCAAGGACACACAGTTAAGCTTCTTCTCCTGATTAAGTCAGAGATTGTCCCTATAGGTAAAAGAAGTGCTTGGAGGAGAAAGCCCAGCTGTCCTTGTGAAGTGGAAAGTTCAGCAGTTGCAAAAGTATCACAGGACACTTCCAGACTTGTCCTTACTGAAGCATCAGTGGGGAAGAACCAGTGAGGGGTTCTGCTCTCCCCAGCCTAACAGATGGTGAAGGAGGGAGGGTGGTGAAAACCATGGAGCAGGGATGGGCTTAGCTGTCCCTGCTCGACCCACAGGTTGTGCTCACCACCCCAGACAGAAACATAAACAAAGGATGGTCGAGATGGCCACAAGGGCAAGCTCAGGAGGACCAAGAACATCGTCACCTGTGCTGTTGGGTTAGTGGCACACAGAAGCTTATGCCCCACTGTGTGTGCTGTGGGCCAGGGCAGCTGGGGCAGGGACATCTGTCCTGCCTCCACGTGATGCACCAAGCAGGAGGGGACTCTCTCTGATCAGATAGGTGATAACAAAACACCTTTCTGCAGAAGAATGAAAAAGCCACAACAGGTTTTCTGTTCTGCAGTCTGTCCAGTCCTGGGAATGGTAGGAAACTATTTGATGGATGCAGTGAGGAAGAGAACAGAGAGAGAAAGGTCTCATAGTGAAAATACACAGCTTCAAGAGTCTCCTTAATTTGGTAACAGCATCCAGGTGACTACAGTGCTCCAGAGCATGAAAGACAAACCATTGCTTGAAACACCTTGGCTGCCGCTGCACTCTCCTAATGGTGCCGCAGAGGGGAACAGGAGAGGGAGACATGTTCCTGTCTGAGGATGCTCTCAGGAATCTCCCCTGTACTCTCCAACTTCCAGGATTACAGCACCTCCGGGTGTTTTAGGCAGGTCCTGACATCCCCATTTGTCCTCAGACTTGCTGCACAGAAGCATCCCCGAGCCTGCTGCTCACCACTTCCCAGGCACCTTGCTCTTGGCACTCTACAGGAGCTGCTGTCTGTCAGTCAGTCCTCACATCCATCTTCAGGGCCTCTGTATAAATCTCCTAGAGGCCTCTTTGCTCCCTATATATCTATCTAATTAATGTTAGTATAAGTAAAGCACAGCCTTTTCCCCTTAATAAGCAGAGTGCTGACTTTATTACAGGTCTTTTTTTTTTTTCTTCCTTTTTTTTCCCCTTCTCTCCTTGCTTCAGGGCTTTAAATCATGTTCAGGAAAACGCTTACGAAGAGAAAGGCTGCATCTCGTGGTGCCTTCTCCCCAGCACAGCCTGGGTGGAGGGGGGGGACTGGGGGGCAGAGGGCAGAGGGAGGAAATTGGACAGGATGTGTTCAGAGTGATGCCAAGAGCGCTGCGCTGCCAGGTTAGCTGGGGTCAGGGGAGAAGTCAAAGGCCATCGATGTGTTGTCTGGCTGAAGGCAGAGTCCAAGCAAAACAAGGTGTTAAATGTCTGCTAATTAGAAGTGTCAAAACATGACTGGGAAGACAGGCATGGCTGGGGAGGGACTGGAAATGTGATAAGCAGGCTTGGTGACAAGGGACATGAAACCCAGCGGCTCTGGACCACACTGCAGGTGAGAACAGGAAAGACCTTGCAGCCACATTTGAGTTCTTCTGAGCCACGTTTGAGTTTTTCTGACTTTTTTTTCCAGAAACCCTGAATGTGCGATTAAAAGGGGATGATCTTAGATGACAAGGTCTGTTCCATGTTCCTATACTAAGCAGAAAAGATTTTATAAATGTATGATTTCTCTTTGATGTTTGCTCTATCTTCCTCTCGGTCAGTTCTCCCCAGTTTTGCTCTCTGCCCCATAAGAGGTGTTTGCTGTCCCTTACTGCATCTCACACATTGCCATCAGGCTGCCTTGAACTGGGTGCACCCAGCTCTGCCTGTCTGCAAGCACCTGGGGATGCTGCATGTGACGATGCAGAAGAAAGGCCCATGGCTCTTAGCCTTCTGAGGCTGCACAGCAAATTACTGGTGGAGAAGTGATGGAGGAAGAGCTGGCCTGCTGGCTCAGCAATGTGGTGGGTCTCCAGCCCTCAGCCAACTCCTTCTCCTTGTGCATCACTTTGGGTGCTATCCCACAAGCACCACACTGTCAAAAGCATAGGGGACACTGCTGCAGGGGATGCTGTGCACACCCTGCTCGCCCTCCCAGCACCCGACCACATCTCACACATGACAACGTGTGCCATGGGAGCCCTCGCAGCCACACGTGGCCTCCAGGTAGGCTCAGGGAAGAGGTGCCTCACTGCCTATGGTTACACCAAGCCCCCACCCAGTTATTCCCCAAGCCAGCGCCGGAGTCAGAGGACTGCCTTAAAAAGGTTAATGCTCCCTTTGCCCTGGGTGCTGGGGTGAAAGGGTTACCCATGTTGTGCTCGGGTTCTTTGGCTGTAATGTGATTTCTCGGCTTTCGCATATATATTTGTGCAGTTTTGTCCCCACTCCCACCCACTCCCCCCACGCGGAGGCTATTGATCAGTCTAATGGATGGGATCTGATTGCACATGCTCTGATGTGCTCCCACACAGCCTCACCAACTCGGGCCCAGCTAATCAATGCCGTGGTGCCCCCGAAAATTTCCCATAATCTGATTTGAAGATGTGTTATCACTTAATAAAATCCACACTTGCCCTTTCTCTTCCCCCGCTACAGAAATGCATTTGCACTCTGGTTCCCAGACCGACTCCTGCCAAGCCCTTGCATCCTGCCAGACTCTGGAAGAAGGACCATGGAGCAGCCAGGGGCCAAAAATGCCCTAAGTGGGTAAGGAAGGGATGGAGAAGATATCTTTCCTCTCCTGGGTAAGCATCACGGCCCAGCAGTGCCATGAGACCCAGGCAGTGCCATGGGCTGGTGTGTGAGGGACACCTGCTCCCTTCTCCCCTTCACAGTGCAGTGGCTGTGATAAAAGGGGATGAAAAATGTTCCTCTTTAAAACATGGTGAAAAATGCTACTGCTTTTCTGCAGCCTGTCAACACATATTCCCATGATCTTTGGAAAACAATTGACAGCAGTGTGTATAAAAACACCAAGGGTCTTTGTTGTGTGAATGGGTATCTGTTTTCCGATCGGCCTATGCAAGCAGTGACAAGAGGAAAGTCCAAGGTAGCTGGGGCAAGATGCCAGCAGGGTTTAAATGAGATACTCCCTGACACTGTGTCTTCTCCAGGGAGGTTTGTTTCTCCAGGAAGAGCAAAGTCAGAGGTTCCTGTACTCTAACCAAAGCAATTCTTTGTCCCTTCCTGGCCCTCTGCTCCAACGCTCCAACAGAAGATCTGGGTGCTCTGCACATGTCTGATGGGAGGGAACACAGGCACACAAGGCTCCTGTGCTGGTGTGCCAGTTACAAATGGGAAGCTGACCAGGAACAAGTCAGTATCCTCCCATCCCTGTCAAACACAGGGAGGGTGATGGAGTGGGATGGTGGCACCTGGCCCTAAAAGAAGGGGGTGCCCTCCCACAGCAGAGCACTGGGCACACAGAGGGCCGTGGCCACCCGGGGACCCAGGGCCAGGCGTGTGTCAGCGGCTGCTGAACCTAAGCCCTGCAGATCAATGGCAGCCCCGGAGCCCTGCACGTGTGGGGCTGCTCCCTGGGGCCCGAAACCTGATGCCAAGGTTCAATAATTCAGGGGGAGAGCTATCAATGGCTTCTCAGCTCTTCAGAGAGGAGAGCAAATTGAAAGGCTTGTCAGGAGTCAAAACACAGCAGACAAAGCTGGGCTGGATGTCAGAGAGATTAAACAGGCAGAAAGCCACAGGGATGGGGACAGGACAAGCTGGGAGGACACTGCTTTTTATGGTTCACTTTGGCAACTGTGAAGAGGAGCTGGATTGCAGCAGAGCAGGACACTTCCATGGCAAGATGGGTGACAAATGCTCTGAAAAGCTCTGATTTCAGCAGCTCTTGGTTGCATAGGTGAAGGGGCAGGGTCCCTGAGCCCCTCTGTGGTGCTACTGTGCTGGTTCAGCCAGGGATCAGGGCAGAGGGGACCCAGGCCAGGGCTGTGTGTTTCATTTCCATCTCATACAGTACCTCTCATGGATGGGAGCAGCCCCTCGGTGGCCTCCAACACAAAATAACTTCCAGTCCCAGGCGGGACACTGCACCAACAGTGGATGATAAATAATGGTGATATTTCAAAAGACACAGGTATGATAATGAAGGGCTATCCTTCTTTAGTAAAGATCACTTGTAGAATTAAATATTTATAAATGATATTTAGACTCTCAGTCGTGTAAAATGTCTTTTTTTTTACACAGATAATATATGTTGACTTGTTGGAGAACCAAACCAGTTTGCTATGATTAAATACAGAGCTGAGTGACATGATTCATACCCTTTCTTCACCACTTGCCAACCCATAGCACGTGAAAGACTCTCTCAATACGATTCTATAGACATTCACAGAAAATAAAAGAACATAAATAAATAAATAAATAAATAAATACACAATAATCCCATCTACAAAATACATTGACATCTCCCCAGCACCCCAAATGCCCCTATCATACTTGCAGTGTCTGACTTGTAATATATATTTTTGCACCACAACAGGCATCTTTTTTAATGGAAATAGTTTAATTTGTGCTTTACATGTGACATGTCCAGCTCTGGTTCCTGACCCTGCAGGTCCTCTTGTGAGGGACAAGGAGCTGAACTGGCAGAGATGGAGGTGAGCGGAGATATGGACATAACCCTTCTCACAGCACAACCACAGTCAAGCATGCTGTGTTTGGTTTAAGAGGGATGTGACCAAGGGTGTGTGATTTCCCCACAGCCTGCAGCGCTTTCACATCTTGAAAGTATTCTCCATAGCCCCAGGGACTGAGAAGCAGAGGCAGAAAGGCAGAAGAAAGGGGAAGAGACTGTCAAGCTGGTGAGCTGTGCCCAGGGATACCTGTCCCATAAAGCTCACCCAGACTTCAGCTTGATCACAGCATAGAGGCTTCATTTTGCAGTTTCACATGTGCAAGGAAAACAGAGAAGTGGTGACACATCCAGCTCAGGGTTTCAGAAGACAACAGAGGAGCTGCAAGAGTCACTGGAAGGCTGACTGCAGCACTGGAGAAGGGCTTCTGGACCTGCATGAGGCAGTGGAGGTCAGGAGAGGGGAGACAGATGTCAGGGAAAATTGGGAGAGTATCCCAAGCCAGGTCATACAAAGGATGAAGCTGAATTGTGCCCCACAACATCTAGAGAGGCCAGTGGGTCTGTCAAGTCAACATCAAGTATGGCTGCAAACCAGGAACAGCTCATGGTGAGTTTAAGCATGTGGAGGAGCCCAGAGGGGCTGTCACCAGCACCACCTCCTACAGTGGATCCAGTTTCATCTTAAAACTAGCCAGACGTTTTTGTTCTCCTTATTCCCTCCTGGGAGGCTGTTTCAGAGACCCTGCTTGCCGATCCAGGAAACTCCTTCTTACCTTCCCTTTAGATATAGACATGACCTATTTACAGCATAGAGCTCTTGCACCAGCATCCCCCCTGCCCTTGGAGCAGTAGGGCTGGAGCAAGGATCCTGGGATCCGTCTCCACCTCGAGAAGAGAGGCTGGTTTCTAGCCCTCATAGCACACAGTCTGACTTGTTAAACAGCCCAGGCAACGTTATTGGAAGGTGAAGTTTCCATTAATTTGCAGGTGCTAGGGGGAAGGGGGGCAGGAGAGGCCAGGTGTTTTCTGGACGCTGCCCCCAAGCGATCTCCCCCCAACCCCCTCCCAGGTCCATTCCCATTGTTTCGCAGCCGTCCCACGCGGCCCCACCGAAGGGGATAACAGGCTCAGGAACGGGCTGAGTGACAGCAGACACCTTATAAAAAGCCTGGCAGAGCTGGCCTGGCGCCTTGCTGCAAGCAGAGCACATGCCCAGAGCCCAGCCGGGCTCGGCACAGGTAGCGGGTGGGAGGCGGGGGGGGGTGTCACATCAAAGGCTCTGGTTTTGCAAGGCTCAGGATGCAGGAGGGCGTGAATTATAGACTTTGATGTCTGAGCAGCAGCAGAGGAATCGGCGTGAAGATTGTCTATAAAGCGGCATTTACAGTCTGCACTAAGTTCCAGGCAGGCCCTTAAAGCAAGGGATCAGGTTTAACTGAGGGCTGCTGCTAAGAGCGGTTGGGCTGGCTCAGGCTGGGCTTTGCATGGGCAGGGTGCGGTTTAGATGCTCTCCAGGTTGTTTCCCCAGGGCTTTGCCCCGGCCCTCAAAGGCAGCTCCCAATTAGGGGGAACCCAGCAGTGCTGGAAGGGCAGGATAGCTGTGGCTGCTGGAGAGGGATGGCATATTCCAGAGCTGACGTGGAGCTGGTCCTGGTCCCTGCTAAGAGGAAAAGAGGCAAAGGGGGAACCTCAGCATCCTGCCTCTGCTCCTAAGGGGTCTTCTGGCTTTGTCTTGCTGCTGACTGTTGCCTGATGCAGTGACAAAAAACAAGCCTGGGTAGAAGTGCTTTTCTTCCCTTGTCTGACTCCATGGCACAAGGCTCCAGCAGCCATGTTCCTTCTGGAGCAAGGCTGAGACACAAAGCAGGCCTGCAGCAGAGGAAAGGCCAGCAGTCAGCCATCCTGCCACTGTTCACAAGGCCATTTCTGGCCATGGTTTGCAGCTGGGTCCTACCACACACTGCCAAGGACACCTGGCTCTCTCTGAGGAAGGAAAGGACAAATGCATGCTGCTGCCTATGGTACATCTGGGTTCACCGATGCTAAGAGATGGTTCAAAGCTGGAGGTTAACACCTCTGAATCCTGGGAATGTAAACCACTCAGATTTAAATCCACTGATCCAGAACTGCCCTGCCCCACTCTGACTGGGATCTACCTCAGGAAACACCTCTTTTGGGGTTCCTCTTTGATCTGAGAACAACTAGTCTGTTGGGATTTCTCCCATGTAGTTTGGCTTCAGCTCCCATGGATGGGCAGCTGAGCCCTGGGGAAGCTGCATTGTGGAACACGTCTTGCCTGGGGCTGGCACACTCCTAGTGAACCCCAGAAGCCCCATCACACCCAAATGGTTCCAAAGGCTTCACCACAGAGGTGGCTGTGTGCTCCTTGTTCCTCTCCTTAACCCAGACAGAAACATACAGTGCCTCGCACAAGGAAGGACCGTTACATGAGTACTGGGAAGCACATCTGGGAATGCCACAGTGCTACACCTGAGAATCCCCTGCCCAGCAGGCACTGTCCCTGCTACCCTGACACTACTGCTTTGCCCTCAGCAGTGTTTGCAGTTGCCTCCGTTGTAGCATCAGCTCCAAGTTCCTCCTCAGTGGCTTTCACATCCTCTACAGCACCACCAACACAGCTAAGGCCAGGAGAATGCCAGCCACTGTCTTTTTTCCCTGAAGAGATGTCATCCAAGCTGCAATCCGTGAGCTGATCTGATTTACAATCCATCCGGCAGTTCTGAAGTCACCGGCTGCATCGCTCTGGGATGCACAAGGATCCCAGCCCAGGCACTCCTTGCTGTTCAAACAGTACCAAAGGCCGACGCTAACAGAACTGCATTTTACTCATATCTTCAACTAAAAGTTCATGTCCAGCAGCTGCACCAAACTTTTCACAGGCAGCTGCTGTGTTCTGGAGGTTGAGACAGACCATGCTGGATTTTCCAATGACTTGCAAACCCCAAATCCAGTTCTGGCCCCCCCAGCTAGGTGGACATTTTTGCACGCTGACAAATCAGGAGCAGTCAGACAGACTTTCCCATTGTCCTCTCCTTGCCTTAGAGCCCTTGGTGGCAGCAGTACTCAGCAGGCCTGGTTCTGCCCTTGCACATGCACATGTAAAACTATAGGTAAGCACACATTTCTCCTCGCTCCAGCCACGCTCCAGGACTTATCTCAAGCAGGACGAGGAACCCTCCACCCCAGCCCAAATTGATCTCTCCTCAGACACAGTCATTTTTATGTCCAGAAATATTTATATACTTTGCACAACCGTTGTTTGCAGAATCTCTCTTGGTGGCTTCCACACTTTGCGGCAGCCCCTGTTTGAAGTTGGACCAGATGGGAGCCTGGTTTGAGGATAAATAAACCAATCAAATCTGAGAAAACAAGCCCCCCATCCCTCCTGCCTCCTCCTCAGACCTGTGTGAAGATCCAGGCTGGGAGAGGGGGGCAGGCTGTGCTCTCATGATCAGACTGCTCCCTCCGTCCACCCTTGAAGTCCCTTCCTCCGGGCAGAGTTTGGTATGTGCTGTTTGCAGGGGGCTTGTTTTTCTAACATGGTGAACACATGCTCTCTCCCGAGAATCATTTATTTTACATCAGAGATCCTGGGGCTCCTAACCCGGAGTTTTGCAAGATGGTTTTGTACTTTCCCCCATGAGGAAGGAAGACACATTCCTCCAGCTCCTATTGCAAGAACGGCAGGTCCCGGATGCGTCCTTCACAGACTAGGCTCTCCCTCATTTCTCTCTCAAGACAGAGCTTAAAAAGGACACACAGAGGTCAGAGGATGCTCCAAGGGGCTCCACAAAGGTCTCCTGGGAAGAAAATCCTGTCTCTCTTGCTGATAACAGTCTTTTGCTTGTGGGACACCAATAGATAAGCAAGGAAAGATGGACACAGTGACCAAAGGGGCATCTTAATACATTATCCACTATTTTGCCTGTTTCCCAACACTGCAAGCCTCCAAGAAAGACACAAAAGAGCCCTGACAACATCTACCTACCACCAAGGTCTCTTCAGAGACACTGATAGCCAGCACAGTAACTACAGCAGCCCAAAACCAGACCCACCTCCAGTCCCACCAGCAGACCCGGCTGTTGCTGTGACCTTCAGCAAGTTTCTCTGCCCTCAGCACTGGCCGGGCTGCACTACGTGGGGCTGAAGTTGCTGCTTTGCAAGGCCAAAGGCACCTTCCGGCTCCAGGGTGAAGGACAGCCAGTCCTCCTCTTCTCAAGGGTGAGAGTCATCTGACAAGCCCTGCTGTGCATGGACCCCAGCACCCACATTC
>VYZU01010069.1:0-45812 GCA_013401355.1 Ceyx cyanopectus
CCTGGCCTCGCTGGGTGCTTGTCTAGCATCTCCTGGCACAGCCCTCAATGTCCAGCTGAGAAATTGAGGCTCTCCGGAGAGGGTCAAGGATGATCATTCTCAGTGACATGAGGATGATAGAGTTGGCAATAACCTGAAACCATCAGTGCTCTTTTGATTGTCCACGTATGTGCCTGGTCTCAGAGCTCTCCCATGTTCTATATTGGTTTCAAGTCCATTTCTTCTTTAACTGCCTTCTCTGTGTTTCTAATTTTATCATCTTTAGGCCCCATCTTTACTCTTTTTACGGTCATCAAGTGAAACCAGGACCTCAAAATGCCAGTGATCTCCAGAGCCATAGAATTTGGCAACTAATAGAAATGTCTGGAGACTCTATGATGTGCAGACATGGTGGTCAACTGGTAATCACTTCAAATGTCTGGAATAGCTTCTACCTTTGCCTAATCTCTTGGCACCTCTGTTTGCCAGCCTGTAATAGGCAGATAATTATGGATATGAGAGCTGTGCCCAGGATTGTGAAGCTCCTCTGCATAACGCCCAGGACTCTTCTGCTTAGGCAAAGTGGAAGATTAGGGGAAGATCAGGGTTCATTGGTGATGCCAGGTCAGCTACAACAGACCTTTTTCTTTCATGTAATGATGTCACTGGCTTTACCTCTCTTCACCCCTGTCCTCTGCAGTGCACATTTGCACGCCAAGGTCACAGGTAACAAGGGATATAATTGTCTCACATCAACTGAAATCTTTGTCATGAAGCTTATCCGCTATATTTCAAAATTTTCTGAGTTTTCTGCCACCACCCCCTTGGCTGCTGCCCCAGGCAGCCTGGGACAGGTATAAAAGAGCTGAGGGCTTCACAGCCCTCTATCCAGCTTCCTCCACTTGACTCTCCTCTTCAACCGGGTAAGTCCAGCTCTTGGAAGCCTCTCGGGATCCTTTCCCTGCCTCCTTCCATAGACCCCCTTCCCCAAACCCTTGCCTAACCCCTGGTGCCTTTCCAGGAACCCTTCTCTGCCTGAACGATGTCCTGCTCCAGCCTGTGGGCCCCTTCCTGTGGGGTGGCTGCCCCAGCCCCCCTGGCTGACACCGCCAACGAGCCCTGCGTGCGGCAGTGCCCTGACTCCACCGTGCTGATCCAGCCACCTCCCTCCTTGGTCACCCTGCCCGGGCCCATCCTCAGCTCCTTCCCGCAGTCCAGCGTTGTTGGCTCAGCTGGAGCCCCCGGCGTTGGAGGGGGATACGGCGGCACTTTTGGAAGCCGTGGGGGCTATGGAGGNCTACGGAGGCTATGGAGGCCTTGGTGGCTATGGAGGCTATGGGCTGTATGGTGGCTATGGAGGCTATGGGGGCTATGGCAGCTGTGGGTATGGCGGCTGGCGCAGAGGCCACAGGTACCTCAGTGGCAGCTGTGGGCCCTGCTAAACCCCAAATACCCCTGGAGTTCAGTGTTTCATCTGCCCTTAGTCTCCACAAATAGCTCTGCTTGTCTTCTACTACTGGCAGCAGAACAAAGCTTTCAGCCCCTCTTCAAGCTGTGGCAAAGCAGCTACTTGAACTTTGTGGTCCTTGCTCATCTGCACAGAGTAACCCTGCAGACCTTCAGCTGGCAGCTTTAGGATTTCCAGCACTGCCTCCAGAAGCTCCTCTCTGTCTGCTATAGAAGGAGCATTGCTCCTCCTCAGATGAGAGCTCTGGACTGCTCTGCTCAGCTGTGAGACTCCTCCAACCCATGACAGGACGAGCTGAATGTTTGGGTTGGAGTCCTGGCTTCTGCCTTGCTGTAGCCTTATGGTTTTTATGTTTCCAATTCCTCGTTTCTGTGTTGTTTTGTTTCTTGCTGTCACTGTCTTTTGCATTTTCCATCCACATTAAAGAATCCGCATTGCATCAATATCTTGGCTTTTGATTGGTTTGTATAACTTTGGTCCTCCAGTTTTCCCCATTGGCCAGGGATCTGTTGCTAATGAAGCTCAAGCCACAGGGTTAAATATCAGGTGGCACATGGGTTAGCAAGGAGGGTTTGTGAGATGCTCAACAGCTGGTAGCACACAACAGCTACAAACAAGCTGTTAGAACCTCTGCATGGGACAGCTTTTGAAGGAAAAAAATATTGGTGAAATTATTTATTACTTCCATAGAATCCTGCCGTGCTTTGGGTTGGAAGGGACTGTAAAAATTATCTAGTTCCAACAGCCCTGCCATGGGCAGGGACATCTCCCACTAGACCAGGTTCCTCAAAACCCCAACCAACTTGGTCTTGAACAAATCCAGTGACGGACCATCCACAACTTCGCTCGGCAACCTGTGCCAGTATTTCACCACCCTCAGAGTGAAGAGCTTCCTAATTTCCAATCTAAATCTTTCCTTTTCCAGTTTGAAACCATCACTCCTTGTCCTGTCACTACAAGCTCTTGTAGGCCCCCTATTTTGTGGGCCTCAAGCAGAAACAGACAATGTCTTCACATGTTTTCACTCTACATATTCTGAGAAGTTCAAAGGACTTCTCAGATGCTCATAGCTGTTTTATACTTTTTTTATTATGTTATTACTCCATTAAAAGCCTACTTCTCTTGTCAGGCACTTTGTTATTGAATAATAGTCACTTCAAAAGTACATGTTGAGACATTTCAATACCTGCTTTAGTCAGAATGTGATTTTATAGCCTTCACATTTTTCATTCAAATGAGACTCTGTACAACCAACCACAAGAGACTCTACAATTCATTTACTTTGCCTTCTCATCCCAGAAATCTGCATTTCTCTCTAGTCTTATCTAAAGATTTCCTGGAGTGCAAGTAACATACGTGTCCATGATAGTCCATTAATTTCTGGCTCTTTTTTTTTATCTAGGTCCCCTGTTAAAGCAACCCTGTTCATAAACAGTCTGTCAAAATACTGAGATATCAGCAAGTATTTTAAGCTCTGTTTTCTCTTGTGCATTCTTTCATCCTTTAGAGTTTTTACTCAGCAACTTATTCCTAACTTTACAGACTTTAACATATTTAGATAATGAAAAAAAAAGAAATTATGACCAATTCCAGCTACAGTTATAGACCTTAATGTCAAGATACAGCTTGAACAGCAACATGCAACATGCTTCCACAGGGAACACGGCAGGTGGTGAAGTCGACGAGCACTTTCCTAGCAACAAAGCTCCCCAGCAGCCACAAGAAATATGCATCCTGAAAGCTGCTGAAGGTGGATCCCACAGCCTGACTCTCAAAGGTTTTCAATGTATTTTGCACTCGCCTTTTATGTCGTGGCACAACTGAGCCCCGTTCCTCTTGCGACACTTCCCTCCAAGTGTCTCGTGTGTGTTCTGAAGGCACCAATTACGTTCACAACAAGGGTTAGAGGGTTTAACAACAGGGCTTTCAAAGCACATCACCGGCTGGTTTATGCCTGGGCTGTGGTATAGCATCGTACTATTAAGAGGTTACAGCTGCTGCCAGTTAGGTACTTGAGTCATGAATAATAAGAGTCACTCCAGCCTTGCATCAAGGGATCTCACCCCAGGAACAACCGTGTGGTGATGCAGCCTGGGAACTTCACGTGATTTCATTGACATTCCAGGCAGTAACTAACACACACACACTTGACCCTTACCAGCACTTCATCAGGGGGAACAGAAAGCAGTGAAGCTTTCTGCCCCATAACATATCAGCTCTCTCAATCCACAAAGCATCCCAGGCTCTGCCAGCACCAAAACGCTCAAGGAAGGGGGATTTCCCCCCCCACAACTTCTTGGCTTATTCCCCAGTTGAAGTGGGTTTTGCTGCAGGCAGGCACGAATCACTAAGCTGTGGTGCTGTTATGTCCAATGTCTACACATGCACTGCAATGCTAAGGCAAATTTAAAAGAATATTTTCAAAATCTTCCTAGGAAATTTCGGAATGGATAACTTAATTTTCTGAGGTATTATGGAACTATTAATCTGCAAAATGTGTGTCAGGTTCAGCTGATATTTCTAAAAGCTACAGGGTGAGACATGTCTCTAAAGCGTATCAAGCAGGTGGCAAAAATCTGTGTGCATCCAAGTCCGAAAAGTAAAACCAGGGAAAGACATGTAATGATGCTATATTTTTAATAAGAATAAAGCTGACAACCACAATCTAAAATAACACAGAAGTCAGAAGTGGAAAGAACACCTACAGAGGTTAATTTATATCTGCAGAAAAACTCCTGGTTTCATTGGTATAATTTTTGCTGTTCCAGCTGTAGCCTCTCTCTATCCCTTTCCATTTCCAAACTTTTCCACTTGTTTTAAGCCCAAACCAGATCAGATAATTTACAGTTTCTTTAGTATAGCTTTGAAAGCAATTAAATCAGATACATATCCATAGGGAGGCTAGTACGAGCACACTCTAGATTTCATTAGTGTTAGCTGGGAAAGAGCTAAAAATGAGTTAAGAAGTTGTTTAAGCCCAGCTTCCTTCACACACACGGGGTTAGGAAGTCAGCAAGGAGAAAAAAAAAACCAAAACAAATCAAAACAAAGACAACTAAACATTTTGGAAAGACATGGAAGAAGCTTTACAGAAACACCGAGCTCTCCCAGATCCTACGGCTTTCAGTCGCAGTCCTGGACTCGGAGCTTCCGTAGACCTTGTCCTTAACAGCAGCCATGAATTCGGTCATTAATTCTCAGTCCTCATTTGCCATTAAATCCTTCTGGGTTTAGCAGGGGTAGCAGGGGTAGCAGCTGTATCTACGGGTGTAGCAAGAGGAGGTGGGGTAGCAGTAGCGGGAGCTGTAGTAGGGGTAGCAGTCGCGGTAACCGCACTGACCCCCGTAGCCCCGGTAGTCGCAGGGGCTCCCGCAGTCGTAGGTGCGGTAGCTGCAGACGGTCTGGTAGCGGCAGGGAGAGTAGCAGGAATCCTCACACTGGTTCTGGTAGCAGAAAGTCATCTTGGTGTGGTGGAGGGAGGCAAGCCTGGAACACAGCAGGGAAGAAAAAGCCTGTAAGGCAACGCTCCCAATCAAATGAATCTCAAACAAGCGCTGCAGGAATAGAGAGCCAGGAAACCCCGGCACGCTGCCCGACACCCTCTGTGCTCATCTATTGTTCTATCCTGATTTTCATTACTGGGTCTGCCCCCTAATCCTCCATCCTGAGCAGCCTTTCTGAGCTTTCCTGCACCCACGGATATTGACGGGGCTGTGAACCATGACCGCTGTGTCAAAAGGGAGATGTCAGGAAATCAAACTGGAAAATCCTTCAGAGCCACACTGAGGTAAAGACTTTAAGAGGGATAATGTGCAGCACTGACACCATTTCAAACACTCAAATATTAATTAAAAAAAAAAAAAGCAGTGAGGAAAGACTATCCTGCATATAAATAATTCTCAGCAAATCACAACCTTAATTCCCAGTGCATTAATATATATTATATATATAATTCCCAGTGCATAAATATATCTATATATTCCCAGTGCGTTAATATAATATTGCAGATTAATAACTGAGAGAGGGAGGGGAAAGAGGGGAGGGAGAGGCTAACACCAAACCCCAACTCTTCATTATTCACTTAGGTTTACTAAATCTATTCCAACTTACCCACTTGTGCAAGGAGGATAAGGCAGGAGAAGCGAGTGCGTTATTCTCGGAGGTGCAGGTTTTTATAGAGCTCCGGGTCCCGCCCAGAGCATGGACAACACGTCGGCTCCCTGGGTCAGCTCCAATTAACAAATTCGTTGTGCTTCCCTCATGACTCCTTCTTCATTGATATACCGGTTCTCCCCGGACCTTCAGATTATTGGTACCGCACCGGGACATGCCAGGCTACACCCTCCAGGTTTCTTTCATCTTGGAACTATAAGAGGGCAATTAAGCCTGGTATCATCCTGCTGAATTCACTTCTTGGGCTCAGCAACAGTTGGACAGAATGTGCAAAGACTCAAATCACCAAACCGGGCATTTTTTTTTGGAGGACCAGCCTCACCCTTGAGTGTTGACCCATGTACTTTGCTGTACCTTGTTGGTTGTTTTTTTTCCTTCTGAAATACTTGTGGAAGTGGTAACGTCTCCTTTTCATGTATTTCATCACTTTAATGACATGTGAAGCAGCACGTTCTTACCCATCCCTTCCAACATTTCCTGTGACTAGCACAAGGGGAAACACCGATTCTTTGATTCGATGCCGCCAATATTGCTGCGCCGATTGATTCAGCTACAAAATTGGCCTGAGAGCACCAAAATGGTTTGTGCTGACGTATTTTTAGAGAAAAAAAACAAACCCAAAGCCTCTAGGAGACCCAATTCTGAAGCTATAAATTACGACCTTAATAAAGCCCGGAAACAGGATAACCCGATCAATGTTTTTAGAAACCGTGTTACATAACACCGGGGTGTTTTTAAGTAACGTGCCATTAATATGTAAATAATAAATCTCTTTGTGCGTGCAAATCTTTAATAAGTATTAATGAAGGCTTTGATATTCAAAATTTAGAGAAAGGCCCAGAACACCTGACATGTCTGTTATTAACCTCCCTTTGGATGCGAGTAAACAGCAGCGTTTTGAGTTGAAGGTCACCAGGGAAGCCCAAGATGTTGCTGCCACCAGGTCACATTGACAGGGCTCAGCATTATTCACCGTCATTAACAGCATTAAATTAAACACATCAACAACATTAAAACAACATCACAGTCGACCGCACTTGGGGGAATTCTCAGGAATACTACAGTTATTACAGGGAGATTCCTCGGGTTGGTTTTATCTTGTTCCTTGTAACAAACCCCCCCGAGTGAACCATTTTCTAAGTGTAAACAAGCACTACTCAGATATTTTTTGAATCCAATTAAATTTGCCTTGCTCAGGCTGGCTCCAGAAGACTGAATTTGTGAGTTTATTTCACGTATGGTGCAAAGAAATTTCAGATATCGTTATTTCTGCTTGAAAGCCTTTAGGTTTATTATTAATTTCTGCTTGAAAGCTTTTAAGGTTTATTAATGATTAGAGTTGTCATAATGTCACCAGCTCTTTGCCTCATAATATTTATACTGTTCTTACACTAGAAAGACTGTTGAAGTTTGGTAGAAGTAACTGACAGAGGTTAGCAAGTAAAAAAGTAAATCCTATTTTCTACAGAATTATTTCCCTGGGGTAGATCACAATATACAATTAACAGGTCCTTGTATTTTTGATTGATTGCAGCAAGGTACAGACCAGATTTGACCTCTATTCCACACCCTTCTTGTACTTTTGTGCTGGAAGTAACACAAACAAAATGATAAAACAAATAATGTCGATTCTGCCCTCAGAATGAAACCTTTAAATGAAAACAAGCAAACAAATAAGGCAAGAAATGCTTTTTAGGGATTCTTATTTCTGTAAAAAAAAAATTATTAAATTCTTTCTTCCTCAAACCAATCCAGAGCATTTGTAGGCTCCATGTCCATTCCTCCAGAACTGGGATTGTGGCCATCAATTAATTCTGCTCCCAATATCCATCCTTCCCTTTCCTGTTATAACTCAGATTTCACCACACTAATTCTACAAATATAATTGACCCAGGAAGTCCGAACATGAAAGAAAACGGCCGTGCAATGTCATGCTTTTGGAAGCCAAGAACTGACTAATAATCACAAACCCAGAAAAACAATTACATCAACTGAAGGGATGACGGGCACAAGGAAATTTGTTGTGTGATGAATACGAGTTTAAAGCACAGGAGGCTTGGCCAGAGAAATATATAAAAGGGAAAGAAATTCAAGGCTCTCCACTCGCATCTCCAGACTTAACAGCTTCACTGAGCTTGGTAAGTCAGATTTATTGCAATGTCTTTAGCCTGTGTAAATGGGGTTTTTCCTTCCTATATTGCTACAGGTGGCAGCTACACTTTACAAGCAAAGGCTGTGATTCCACAGCCCTGCCAGTGCAATTTTTTCTTTGTTAAAAATGGGGTATTTGAATGCCCACATTAGCATAGCAGGTTTTCTCACCTATCCATGCACTATGAGAAATGACCTTATTTTAATGATACACTGCAGCATTTTAGGCTTCTTTGTTTTGAAGCAATGAATTATCTTTTTTTTTTTTTCAACTGTTCCAAACAAAAAGCAAGAATTTATTCAATTGGCAATTAAGGTTCAGACCCAGCCCCAAATTAACAAGCTGCTTTTTTCAGCAGAACAGTGCTGACTTGCAGAGGGTGGAGGATTTCTTCTGTGTTGTCTCAACAGCAGAAACTGGCAGAATTTCTTCCTTAACCAGCATCTGTTCATTTGTAATTTTTAGAGACATATTTGATGCTGACACAGGCAACCTAATCGTAACAACAACTTCTCCAAAATACTATCTGTATTCTAATCCTAAAATTCTAAGCAATGGCCACAAGAAAAGCAACATAAAATAATTTTAAGGAGAAAAGAAGTCTGGAGGTGGAATAGAAAGGAGTGAACAGGGCAAGGAGCCAGGGTATAGCCATGGATGGAGCTGGTTGGATGGATGGTTCCCAAGTTCATCCTTTTGTCCTCTCTACTCCTCTCCTTCCCACACACGGGGTTTGTTAGATGCAGCAAGATGCTGTTTGGTCTCTGTGACAGATCTTAGCATCGTTTCTTCTGCTTTGTTCCAGGCTTGCCTCCCTCCACCACACCAAGATGACTTTCTGCTACCAGAACCAGTGTGAGGATTCCTGCTACTCTCCCTGCCGCTACCAGTCCGTCTGCAGCTACCGCACCTACGACTGCGGGAGCCCCTGCGGCTACCGGGGCTACGGGGGTCAGTGCGGTTACCGCGACTGCTACCCCTACTACAGCTCCCGCTACTGCTACCCCACCTCCTCTTGCTACACCCGTAGATACAGCTGCTACCCCGGCTACCCCTGCTAAACCCAGCCACGGAACGACCGGATCAGTACCGAAAAGCAGAACCATGGTTTTATAGCTCCTGTGTGAATTTGACCTTTGCTAAGCTCCTGTGACAGCACCCACAAGGAGTTCTGAGCATTTAGCATCTCTCTGTAACACCCTCAGCTCTCTCCAATCCCTGCTTCTAGGGTCAGCATTTCCTTCACAGCCTCTGCTGCTGGATACACCGCGTGGGTTTTGACATGCAGCTTTGCAAGGAGGTGCAGATGGGAGCACTGGCTGTGCTGACAGCTCTGCTCTTCACCCAACACCACCACCACGGGGTCCCCAAAGCATCTGCTGTGAAACGTAGTAATTCTGTTGAAAGAACGTATGAGTCTCTTGGATACTCCTTTTCTGTGCTACTACAAGCTGTAAGTGCTGTGTAAACGCTTCTTACTCTCATTAAAAGATCTCGCATCACAGCGCTTGTTGTATTTTCATGGCTTTTTCCTTTTATATTTGACCTTGTTAATTGTTTTCCTGACACATGGCAAGAAAAAAAAAAAGAGGCAGTAGCTTTTTCATTTTAAACATCCCATAGGACCTGAGGCAACTGAGGATACGCTGAACACCTCAATTTCTGCCTCCACCACGGTCCTGAAAACTCATATCTGCCGCATCCTAAATACTCAACTTCCACTACACACACCAAAACACTGCTTATGTCCAAAACACTCACTTAGAAATGGGAATATTTAATAAAATTTAACCACTACTTGCTGGCTACATACCAGCCCAAGTTTATGCTACCTTTGAGGATACAAACTGTACCAAAACACAAAACTCTGAACTCTCTGAGCTTTCTCTGCTCTAAGTAGACACCTGATAGGAGAGCACAGGGGAGCTAACAACCACCTCTTCCCAACTCATACTGAGGTTTAATTACATCTCTTCACCAGAGATTACTTGGTGTGGTTGATATCCTGTGTGTGAGCTGTGACTTTAATCCTTCCAACTGCTGCCCTGGCCAGGCTGGCTGTCGGGCACACATCCTGCAAACATCTGCCAGCCTTCACCATCAGCAAAAACTGTTTTACCAAGGAAGACAAGAAGTGTGCAGATTCCAGATAAGGTGAGGCTTCAAGAGGAAGCCCATAATTAACAAGAGGGCATGTGACAGGGAGGGAGAAGAGCTGCTTGAAGTAAAAGTGACTGTCAGCTTGATGACGAACCTACTGGGACAGCTTCCAGGCTGGAGCTGTCTGGAGCCACAAGAAGATTGAGGTTTGGGAGTGATTTCCCAGAGGAAGCTTCGCCTCCCAGTCTGCAGGAGCTTCAGCTCTCTGGCAAACACCAGTTGGTGTGTAGGAGGCAGATCTGTGGGCTCTGGTGCTGACTTTTCCCTGGTGGGTAGTCCATCGGGGAAGGGTTGGCTGGAGGGGGTTTTGCCCCATCCCATAAGTACCAGTCACAACCAATGCCCGGCAGGAGTGAGGATCATGGGAATTTGCATCCACGTAAAAGCAGAGCACAGGAACGAAGCAGAACCCAGACACTTGATTCAGCAGGTTCTTCAAGAGGCTGGCAGAGGAGACTGCAAATGAGAAATCTGAAGAAAACAAGCCCTGGGTGAGCTGCTGGAAACATCCAGCAAACTCTGCTCTGAAAATTCAACAGCAACATGCTGGGTACTTGGGGAAAATGATTGGGACCTACTACTAAAAGTTGCTACTCATTTCCTCTTACTGAAAATGTTTTCAGCTGTTCCAACAGGCTAATAATGCAAATCAATGTTTCCCTCAACTGGTCAAGAAGTGTAAATTCAGACTCTGGAGGGATTCCTTTCTCATTTCAAAGTAGCTCTGATTTATGCCTATTTTAATAGCTTAAGAGAAGTGATCAGTTAACACAGTATATCAGAGACTTTCCTACTTTGGAGTAACACAAAGAAACTGGAAAAAGTTTGTCTTTCAATTAGAGTCTATTTTTCTGTAGTACAAAATGTTCAGATTTAAATTTTGTGTGTAATAAAAAAACCCCAATAAAAATATTTAAACTTACATAAAACACCCTTCATTATTTAAAAGCCAACAAACAAAAAATTACTAAAATATTTAAAATAAATATTGTCAGTCATAACATGTTGCCAGAAGAAATAAAGAAAAGTGGGTCATGTCTCAGAAATGACAGGGAATTTTATGGACACACACAAAGAGTAACAAATGTACCCTGTTTGGTTTTATTTAGAATTATATGAATTATTTCTATATAATATTATTACTGACCTGATAGGAGATGAAATAACTACGTACCAGATACAAGTTAAAGAGAAAATAGAAACATCTATCTCGAGAAAAATAGAAATATCCATCTTGATATGAACATTTTTCATTAACTTTTTGATAAATTCTTTCAAGGCACACTGTAAAAATATTTATATGAGTTCCACAGTACAGCTGGAAAAATGAAGGAATAATATAAATATATGGAACATTTTTTCCCCTCAACGAATACCTCCTCTTATGACCTTCACTGCAGTGAGACATTCCTCATTTGCATGTTAAATGAGGTTAATAACAGACATTTTAGAAGTGCTGAGCCTCATCAGAATTTATGGTATCAATGCTCTTCCAAAACAGTCATTAAAGACTTAATTTAGCAATGTACGCACTACCTCAATATTAATGGTTTGGTACTGAAAAGTGCCTCCATGTTTTATAATAAACAACAGAACGAGGAAGGGAGCCCCAAGGCTAAAGAATGTTTCTCTTTATTAAAACTAAGACATTACACTCATCATCCTCATCCTCCATCAGCCTCAGCTGGCATAGACGTGAGGAGATACAAACGTATCTCGCCACCAAAAACCAGAGAAGTGATTTTTCCTTTCCCAGATTAGATAAATCCCTTCTGCAGATGATTCCCACCAGGCAGGAACAGGTCTCCATCCTATTGGCTTCCACAACCTCCCTAAAGTCTGCTCTCCCCCCATTTCCCTACTGAATTCCCCCTGGCAGCTCAACAAGAGACCCAGATGTGTTCTGCACTATCAGATCCTGCAGTGACTTGTCCCAGTCAGTGCTATACATGCATCTGTCTCTCATATATAAATATATATATCTTATAAAAAGACATTGTATGTGCATGTGATATCACAGCATGGTGGGGGCTGGAAGGGACCTCAGGGATCATCTGGTGCCACCCCTCTGCTCCATTCAGGGGCACCCAGAGCAGGGGGCCCAGCAGTGCAATGGCCAGGGGAGGTTGGGAATCTCTCCAGAGAAGGAGACTCCACAAACTCTCTGGGCAGCCTGGGCCAGGCTCTGACACCTTCACACTAGTTTTTCATCCTACTCAGCTGGAACCTCCTGGGTTCCAGTTGGTGCCCCATGGCCCTTGTGCTGTCACTGGGCACCACTGCCCGGAGTCTGGCCCCATCCTCTTCCCCCCCAGGGGCCCTTTAGCTCTTGTTCAGCATTAATCACCTCCCCTCTCAGGCTGCTTTTCTCTCTCCTTCTCTGTCTTGAACTGGGGAGCCCAGAATTGGACACAATACCCCAGAAGTGACCTCGCTAAAGCAGAGTAGAGCAGCATATCATGATTCATTGATTCGAACAAGCTTTTCTAATAATTTCATCCAGAAAAGAGAGAAAATTCTTTAAAAAAACAACCAACCAGACCATAAGTCTTAGACTCATTGCTCAAATGCTCATTTAATTGATCTTGTGCCTTGGCTGAACTTCTTGTACTGCATGTGCCAAATTATAGACAGGTGAAGAACCTGCAGGAATCAATGGAACGCCTGTCATTAATTGTGACGGAAATGAATCAAAATGGCTGGTAAAAGCCCTGAGCACACAGTATAATGCCTCTTTCCTCCTCAGGTATTTTATGTCACTCCCCAACGTGCAACATCCACCTGCCTCGTGGGGTCATCACGTAAAGGAACAGCCTATGGCCTCAGCAGTGTAGCTGGAACTATTCTGTGTATCCTCCAGGTTCATTCCCAGTTGTCCTCTGGGCAAATTCCTAGAAGTCCATGTGGCCTGGAAAGATTTCAGATGAAAGAATCTCACAGGGTTTAATCACAATGTGGTACGAGAGGTATTTGAAAACTGCCCTAAATGTGGAGGAAAACAATTATAACAATTGGACTGCTGATGTACTTCCGAAATCTGTCTTGTGACTAAAGGAAGCACCGAGAACTTGCGCTGACTTCCACGGGTCTAAGGAACCATATAAAAGCTCTCACCACCCCTCACTCCTCACACCGCACCTCTTGGTTTACTCTCCTCCGTGAGCTTGGTGAGTTCAGATCCTATTCTTACAGAGATTGCTTTAACCTGGGCATAAATCCTTTCCTAGCATCCTCTGCTTCATTAACAATGATAGAAGTGTTTTATTCTATGTGGTTTGGTTTTTTTTACACTACAGATTAAGAGAGTGGGGATGTTAACAAATGAACACTGGGGTATTACTGGTAAGATCTGAAGCCAACTGAGTTTTGTCATCACCTAAGAGGAAGCAACAGCTCTACTTTGGTTTCTTTAACGGAACAGAAATTTTCTTGGTGATGCTTAACACTGAAATTTTGATTTAAGGGCAGAATCGTATATTGCGCAAAAGTGGAAGTGGTTTTTTTGGTAGAAAGATGTTGTAATAACAAATACGGGCAAGCCACATGAATTGCTTTGGTCTTTCTGAAGTCACTGGAGCAATAGAGGATTGAAACCTTGGTGTTTTCAACATCCTCACTAGAACTGACACTAACAAAGCCCATGAAGCAACATAACACAGGAAGAGGAACAGTTTAGATGCCACGATTAAAACCAGACAAGGAGGCTGATTTAACAGACTTGTTGTGTTGCATATGAATGGTTCTGAGAACTTTAGAAAACGCTGTGTGGAATTCAGGTCAGACAATAGGACACATGCACATGTCCAGAGCAGCAGACTGACTGTCAGGATACTGCTGGGAGTTTGGACACCAAAGAGTCAGGAAAACATATGTTTGGATGTACATCTGCAGGTCCGAAATGCAAAAACATAGGGTATTATGATCTCTTCAGAGGAGAAGAACTAGAAATGGTCAGATTTAACAAGGAGGGAGCACAGAAAGGGGCTGGATAAAATGAAAGCCAAAATCACATCCAAAGACTGATGAACGTGCTCAACACTTCTTTCCAAATCCCCCATACTCATGCCACCCTGCAAGCTGAGCCTACCCTTTACCTGCTGCTCTCTTTCAGGTTTGCCTGCCTCCCTCCACCCCTCCAAGATGTCCTGCTGCTACCCTTGCTACAGCACCTGCTGCTCCCCCTGCTACGCCGTGTGCTACGCACCCTGCTACAGGACCGTGCGCTGCTCCCGCACCTACAGCTGCTACAGCCCCTGCAACTACCGCTCCCTGTGCGGCTACCGCCGCAGGTACAACTGCGGAGACTGCTGTGGCTACGGGTCCTGCTACACCCGCTACTACTACCCCTCCTGCTGCAGCTACAGCTGCTGCTCCCCTTGCTGCTAAACCCATCCGTGACATCCCTGCAATGTGAATCGACCCGGCAAGCGAAGACAAACGGCCCATCTCAGAGGTGACGTTTACAGAAGCTCTGAGCCCCTGCGACAGCGACAGGAGTTACTGAGAACGGGGAGCTCGTGCTGCTCTCTAAACCTTCTCAGCATTTCTACATCCATTGTTCTTTCCACCTGCTTCCTGCTTTTCTCAACTCTCAAGTCCTCTCTTGCTCTTCTCCTCCATCTCCAAGACCTTTACGCGCCTTCAGCGGCTGCCACAAGGACCTGCACTTCAGCTGAAGCTTCTTTCAGTCGCCGCAGCGGCGTTAAAGGACTTCTGCAAAATTAGGTTTTGGGTCATCTGCATTTTCAATAACTACTTCCAGCAAGGTGCTGCAGCACTGTGTAATGGAGAAGCATTACAGCCGTCTCTCCTTTGATCTGGATTTACAAGCACCTGAAGGACGAACAACACGGCTTCAGCAAAAAGGAATGTTCTGGATTGCAGAGTGCAGTGACTCATCCCCTGCAGCTCTCTGCAGTATCCCAAAACTATAATCTTTCCATATCTGTGCCAACCCCTTTTCTTATTGCATTAAATTTTTTTTTCTGCGTGAAAAAAAAAAGAGTTCCAGGCGCCTTCTTTCTCCTGTCCCTAGTTTACGTTAATAGACTGGGAGTGGTGGCATCCTGAGGGACTTTGTCCCTAGTGCTGCCAAAGCACTTCACACCCCTCCATATTCAGAGCAGCTGCTCCCAGAAAATAGAATCATAGAAAGACGGGGGTTGGAAGGGACCTCTGGAGATCACCCAGTCCCAACTAGAGCAGAATCACACAGGACAGACCACACAGCAACAGACTCAGGTGGGTTTGAAAGTCTCCAGAGAAGGAGACTCCACAACCTCTCTGGGAAGCCTGTTCCGGGCTCCATCACCCTCACAGCAAATAAGTTTTTCCTCATGTTGAGGTGGAACTTCCCATATTCCAGTTTGTAACCATTACCTCTCATCCTATTACAGGACACCAGAAACAAGAGACTGGCCCCTTCTACTTGAAACCCACCCTACAGATAGTTGTAAACATTAATAAGATGCCCTCTCAGTCTTTTCTTATCCCAACTAGACAGTCCCAGGTCTCTCAACCTTTCCTAATACAAGAGATGTTCCAGTCATCATCCTCATAAGCCTCTGTTGAATTCTCCACAGTATTTCATTGTCTCTTGAACTGGAGAGCCCAGAACTGGACACAACACTCCAGATGTGGTCCCACTAAGGCAGAATAGAGTGGGAGGAGAACCTCCCTCAAAGTTGCTGGACATGCTCTTTATGCACCACCGGAGACCATTTGCCTTCTTGGCCAAATACTCTTTTCTTACTTTCTACCCCCTTAAAAATTAAATAAATGCCACAATTCCACCTTTCCCTTAATTAAAAAAATATTACCGAAGTTAAGGTTACCATATTTCAGCAGATTACCAGAACTAAGGTTAACCTCTTTCAGCATAATAAGGCTGTAATAGTCATTACAATAAACTTTTGAAATAGAAAAGAATTAGAATATATTTTAATGTTCGAGTAGAATATCATGCTATTCCTGGAAACCAAATTCAAATGTTCTCATTCCAGAGTCACAGTTTCCTGTAACATTCCAATTGACCAGACAAATTTCATTACCAGCCAATGGAATGCAATAAAAAAGTTTAAAACTATATTAAAAGCAATGGGAAAAGTGTCAAGGAACAAGTGGTGGCTTTTCCTATCTTGATGCTGGCCCTGAAAACTCAAAACACCCCCTTGATCTTCCAACAGACACTGTGTAGAGCAAAATCCATTTCTACAGGTGCAATTACAACAATCCAGGCACTAAAAAGAAGACTAAAGTGGGAAAAGAGCCAATTTAGTAGTAAAAAAATAAATAATATATAAACAAAAAAATACAAGTGACCCAATACTCCAACTCCCCAAAGCATTCTTGTCTGTCAGCTGCCCCTGACCAGGGAAGCAGTGAGAAATACCATCATCATCCTCCTCACACAGCCACAGTTTCTGGGTTGTAGAACTAAGAGGTTCCACAGACTCTGCTCATAACACTGAGCAGGGTAAAAAAGTCCATAAAAATCCAATCACAAAACTGCTTCCTTCTAAATCATAGACTCCAAGTGTGCTTCCCTGAACTGACAGGCAAAATCACCCCCTTGGAGAAACACGGAGACAGAGCTGGAGGCTCTCATAGCTACAGAAGTCCACGAGGAGGCAAAGTTTCTATAAACAACTCCTTGAGTACGTGAAGCTCAGAACTCTGCCACTCGTTCTGTGCAATGCTTTGGATTTCATGGTATGTTAAGAAAAGCAAGTGCAAAATAAAACCAGAAATACGGGATTGATGCAGAATAGTTTTTAATGTGAGTGAAGAGAAGAGCAGATAAATGTGTAAAGGCATAAAGTACTGAAAGATACATTTCTCAAGGACAAGTTATGACACCTATCCCCTACCATTCATTCGCTGTTAAAATGTTTTGTACATCACAACAATAGAAAAAAAAACATTTCTGAAGAACCGTAGTATCAAGGAGGAGCAAGATTTCCATCGAGAGTTTGGGTGGCCAGAGAACAACCAGACACGGAGCAAAGACAAATCACCACAGAGCACCCGATTCCTCCGTGGAGGGCGGCCGCTGTCACCGGGGCTCCGCACTAGGGACAGCTGCTGCTGCCACCAGTGTTCACCATCAATCCGTGCTCGCCAGGCCTGGGTTGATCTTCACTTTCAGGGTTGTTCCTGTTGGGTTTAGCAGGGGTAGCAGCTCCCGTAGCCGAACCTTGAGCCGTATCGTGAACCGTAGGGGTAGCCATAGCGGCCGGAGTAAAAGCCTGGGTAGCCATAGCAGTCCCCAGAGCCATAGAAGCCCCTATAGCCACCATACAGGCCCCCGTAGCCATAGCAGTCTCCAGAGCCATAGAAGCCCCGGTAGCCATACAGGCCACCGCAGCCGTACCGGTCCCCTAAGCCGTAGAGGCTTCGGTAGCCATAGAGGCCTCCATAGCCCCGGTAGCCACAGGGGCTCCCACAGTCGTAGCCCCGGTAGCCGTACAGGCTCCCGTAGTTGCAGGGAGAGTAGCAGTCATCGTCACACTGGCTTTGGAAGAAAGTCATCTTTCTGCGATGGGGGCAAACCTGAAACGCAGCAGCGGGGAGGGAAGCACAAGTAAAAAACACTTCTGGTGGCAGAAATGGTCTTGGAGCCCAAAGACTCCTTGGCCGGCCACACGAGATCAAGGACAGAAGCAAAATGTATGGAGAAGCCTTCCAGTAATGAAAGGGGGGGCTACAAGAAAGGTAAGGAGGGTCTCCATCAGGAAGCGTAGTGATAGGATGAGAAGTCACAGGTTTCAACTGGAAGGAGGTAGATTTAGGGCTGAGAGTGGTAAGACACTGGAAGAAGTTGCCCAGGGAAGCTGCGGATGCTCCATCCCTGGGTGTGGTAAAGGCCAGGTTGGACAGGGCTTTGAGCAACATGGTCTAGCAAAAGATGTCTCTGGCTGGGGTAGGGGAACTGGAACTGATCTTTAAGGTCCCTTCCAATCCAAACCATTCTCTGATGCTCAGCTCCTCTCTACATCCCATTTCTATCATTTTCTCATTCACCCACTGCTTTTAAACCATTTTATTTCTTTTTCTCATTTGCCAAGATTGGTGAAAGCCAATGGACTATGGAACAGAACCTCCATGCTGCTGTCTCAGGACTTTTTCATAGGGTATATTGTTAGGAGCTCACAATCCTAAATTTATCTTAAGATCTCAGCTTTGTCTGAAGCTCCACATTCCCAAATCCTTCATGAAAGCTCAAAGTGTCTGGCATTTGCCACAATAACACACTTTGGCTTTTGGGTCCATGGACTAGAAGTCCCATTTTGGTAATTTAAATAACACTGGCAGAACACACAAGAAACTATGGAGCATTGGCACAACGAGAACATCTGCTGTCCTGCCAAACAGACCTGAAGATGTGCCTTAAAATAAAACAGAAGGTTTCTGGAAGAACCAACTGAGGACCCTTCTCTGACTCTGTTGGTGGCAGCTCTGCAGCCCTAACAACCAACAGTCCTTATCAGGGAGCCAGGTACCCCAAGTAACAACAGGGCCAGGAAAGTTTCAACCCCCCATCTTTAAAAAAAAATAAAAAAATAAAAAACCAACTCAAACCCAATAGCTCCTGCAAAGCACTACAGCACAAATACACGGTGCAGAGAAATCTTAATCCCAGAGAAGCCACAATGCTGACATAAATTATTAAACCAATATTTCTAATCCTTCATTAAGAAAACGAATGGAGTCTTACCGAGTTCACCAGGAGGAGGAAGGCAAGAGAGCTGATGAGAAGTGCAGAGCTCCAAGCCCTTTTTATACTGTTTCTTTGCCCTCTTGGCTTATCTAAGACGCCCTTGTGTATTCAAAAAAGTTTGTAGCCTTATTGGTTGGAAAACAAATTTGCCTGTACACGTCATATCTTCAATTAATATAATTTTCTTCTTTGTTTGGGATTATTATTGTGCTCCCAGCCATCCATGTCACATATATTACAGGTTTCTTTCATCTGAAGCTTTTCTGGGCCAACTACATTCCTGATACCATTTTATTGTCTTCACTGTCAAAACCAACGTTGATTTTTATATAACGAAAACTTTTGTAATTTCCCAAAGCCCAAGGAGAGAGAAATTCAGTAAAAGAAAACAAACCCAAACACAAAACAGGAAAACCTTCCCATACGTTTGACAATATCTGTTGTCCACTAGAAACACTAATGTACCACAGCACAGGCTTTGTGTTTAAAGGAAATCTATTAGATATTTATATTAAATTCCACACCAACTTCAGGGAAGAGGACCAGGACAAACTGCAAATAAATCTTAATTGCATTCCTCCAAAGTGCCATGGTGAATGAAAGTCATGCTGCTGCATGAGCAGAAAAAAAATCTTTTCCACAGAAATATGACTACAGCGGGGTTTTTTTTGCTGTTTAATTCACCAGAACAAGGTGGAGAATGCAAGTATGGACTTGGTCTGGAAAGTAGTAAGTGATACAGATTTTGTGAGACGTATTAAAATACTGTTTTCCAAGGAACAATGTTAATCCTTCCTTTGCAAAGAATCAACCGGACGCGTGGTGGAGCTCACTGCAGAACTCCTTGTATGACCTTCACCTAATTTCTGGCATTAATTTGAATTTAAAATAAGGGTAATAATGAGCAAGCAGGATGTTGAGGCTTCCTCAGAATTTTGAATACCAAAGCACTTCATAAACACTCATTAATGTTTTCAATTTGCAAAGTGTTGCAGTATTTAAATATTAATAGTTTGTCAACGAAAGACACCCCCAGATTTAATAATATGGTCACTTACGAGACACCATCAAGGTCTCTTGGTTCTGAGTCCTATTAAGGTGATATATTATGAGTCTTATGAAAGTCAAAAGCTATTAAAACAAAAAAAGTCTTCTAAAATAGGAAGGAATATTTGGGAACAAGCATAAGGCGCCTGAAAAATGTCTTTTAAAAATCAGTGTTGTAGAAACACAGACAAAAATTAAAGCTGCTGGTGAGAGATGATTGATCCCCACGGGATGGTCACAGGGATGCCCAACGGAAGAGCCACCATTGTTCGGCACACCAAAGCCAAGGCTGCTCCTTTCCTGCCCGCGCCTCGTACCACAGATGCAAAAAGCCGAGAGCAAGAGAGGCCCCGCGAGCAGATTGTGCAACCAAGGGATGGTCTCAACATCTCCCCAGACGATTCCTCTCCATCCAACTACAAAGAATCCGGCGCGATTTTCATAGAATTGCGCTGAGCCCATTTCTCCGCGTTTTAAGATGAAAGAAATTCTGAAGGTATTACCTGTGTGTCATACCATCGAACTTTGAAAATATGAAAATCACTGACTCCAATTACATAAATGGAAGGAACAATGCCTGCAACAAGATAGGTTGTATAACTAACACCTAGAGCTCAGCAGGGTATATATACAGACGTGCAGCTCCCCAGTTTACGTCGCTTCTCTCAAGTTACCCCCTCCTCGGTGAACCAGGTGAGTCCACACTGCCTCTACTCTTTCTGATCTATACGTATATTTGCTCGCATGAATGTCTGTGTGTTTGGATAAATCTTTCTGTGCATGAACATATATATCTAAAAGCACTGAAAATTTGAAGTTTACTGCCACAATTTCGAAGCCATAAGCAATTTCCAGTTCCAGGTTATTTTAGTTAGGTGGTGGGAATTCAAATCCCTAGATAAAGGCTTTTTGTGACATTTATTATTTTAAGATGACGTCCTAGGAGGAAATTTCTTCCATTACATTACATTTTTTGAGTTTATGCCACACAGGGTGGCACGCAGCACTACAGGAGATAAGGGGACGCGTGTGGTCAACTGTTGGTCACATCTGAATAAGTCAGTACACAAACTTGTTTATTTTTCTTTATTCAAATTAACTTCTGCAATGGGAAAGTTTTCTCAGGTGGTAAAAACCATTTTTTTAATGTATAGTCAGCCATTTCCAGAAGTGGAAGGAATAAAAATAGAAGAGTTGTTTGGGATTTGGAAGATGAGGAGAAATAAACAAGATGGTTGAGGACGCAAAAGATCAACAGGAGGGAGTGAGCTACATTTCCTCAGCTCTGTCCAAGCTTTGAGCCTTCCCTCCTTGCTGCTGGCATCCCATAAACTCACCTGGTGTCTGGGTGTGTGTTTCAGGTTGACCTGCATCAACAAAGGATGACTTTCTACGGGAACGTCTACGATGATGCACTTTTTGGCTACGGAGACTTCTATGGTCTTGGGGGCCTGAATGGCTACCGCTATGGTAGCCCATATGGCTACAGGAGCTTTGGGAGCCTGTATGGGAACAGGGGTTTGCTTGGTTACGGGGGTTATTATGGGTATGGGGACTTGGATGGATTTGGGTATGGGAACTTGTATGGATTTGGGTACGGCTACCCCTTCTCCCGTTTCGGAGGCAGATACTACTATTGAAGCTGGAGCTCCACGATGAACCAGCAAAAATAGCAACCCAGGGATGAACTGCAGGACACGGATTCATGGCTAAGGATTTGGTGCCGAGAAATGCCCAGTGCTCGTGACCCTGGCTGAGTTCAGCAGGACAGGCGGGTGCCAGGCTAAGACTACCCCATATGCAACCCCCTCTACTATCTCCTTCCTTCCAACTGCTACTCTAAACGACACTTTGAATTATAGCAAGCACTGAGGTGTCTTTACAGCATGTTGGTTGAGTACAGCAAGACTTTCAGGTGTGAATTCAGTGTCTTTTAATTCGCAGCCACTTTGTATTGCTGGAGTAATCGGGATTTTTGCATTTGCCACTAACAATTTTTGCTCAGCTACACACTGCACTCAAGAAGCTCCTGTTAGACCTCTGTGCTGTGCCTCACCTGGCAGCAAATGTGAACAAGCAAGAATCATGTCTGGACTGTCAAACTCCACTGTTTCAACAAGGAGAAAGCATCGCCCAGCATCACAAACCCTCTGCTTGCTGAAGACCCTTTTGTAACTCTGTCAACTTACTCTGTTATTTACTGTTTCTCCTTTTCATTAAAATTACTCTGCTTAGTAGTATCATATATCCAGTTGTCTCTTTTTGTCCATGTTCATACACTACTGTGAAGGGACCAGCAGCACCACCACTCTAACTAAGCAACCTTACAATAAGAGGAATGTCTAGACTCTTAAGAGAGCATCACCACACCTGTCTGAAATGTTCCAGCCTCAGTTGGTTTCCTAGACTAGAAAGAAGTTCTACTTTATTTTAACTCACCCATGACCCTGGTCTTACATAAATATTTCTCCAGTAAAGGGTATCACCTGACTGCTTCTATCACCAAACACATTCCTGAAGCAAGCTGGGGTTTGTGCTTAAAAAATAACTTCCAAAATCAAAAGATAGAGCAGAATTCACATGGTCTGCCAAGAAAAGAGAGCGGTAACACTCAAGGTCAAAGACACCCAAGAGAATAGACCAAAGGCAACCAAGCCATGACCATCTGCTAGAGAGATCATCTCCTTAGCAAACTGAACAGCCAGGTTCTTCAGGGAGTTCCTGTCAGCCTCTGCTGTGTCACCTTAGGAGACCGAGTCATTTTGATTCAGATTTATAATAGTAAAGATTATAATATGGCACAGAACAAGGTGGTTCAACAAGCATAGCCCAGACAAAACTGCAGGGATCCCAGGCAAGCCCAGTTATACATCAAAGACATCACCAGGAGTCAAAAATGTTCTTGCAGAAGTAACTGTGAGGGGGCACCTCTGGGCTGATTTTCAAGAGATAGGCTACATGGTGGCTGCTCCTCTTGTCGTGGTGGGGCCTGGTCTGCTGCCTCATTGCTCAGAGCTCACCCTTTTGTGTCCTACTTTGAGCAAAGCCAAGCCAGATGAGGATGCTCCAGAAACAGGCTAAGGGTAGGAACCTCCACCCTGGTCTCCTAGCAGGAGATGTGGGCACAACCCTTTGAAACTGGCAGAGCTATTGAGACATCTGTAATCCTTCTGCTGGCTGCTGTCAGCAGCAAAAAGGGCTGGGCTCCCCGGGGAGAACATGAAGAAATGGTGGAGTCTCCCAAACACAATAAATTCAGCTTATCTCCCTCACGTGCTCTCTGGCACACGATGCTTTACCCACCTGCACGTGTGATGCAGAAGGGCTTGCCAGTAAGAGACACAGGAAAACACAGGAAGGTAAAAGTTCAGGTGAAATTCTCAGCCTGCCCAGGGTCCTTTGGCCACAGCAGGTCCCAAACCACATTTGCCAATGCTGGTAGTATTCATGATGTTACTTCCCTGCTCTGAGACCATCTTATTGCAGCCATCTAGCATCTGAAGCAGGCTTACAAGAAAGCTGGGGAGGGACTTTTTACAAGGGCTTAGAGTGGTGGGATAAGGGGTAATGTCTTCAAGCCAGGAAAGGGGAGCTTTAGACTAGAAATTAGGAAGAACTTCACTCCAATCAGGCTACCCAAGGAATCTGTGGAAGTTCCTTCACTAGAGTAGTTCAAGACCAGGTTGGATGGGGCTTTGAGCAACCTCACCTAATAGGAGGTTCCCCTTAACATGGCAGGGGGGTGGAACAAGGTGATCTTTAAGGTACCTTCCAACCCAAACCATTCTATGATTCACTGTATCCCACTCAGTTCATTATCAGAGTCACTGCCACTTCTGAAAGTGGGTGCAATCACCACCCAATGCCTGGGGAGCATGGCCCACAGGCTGCCAGTGTCCACCAAGCCCAGCCCTGCCTCCACCTCCCTCCACCACACCACCTCAGAGCCACCTGGGCACCACCCCTCTTCCCCTTTTGCTTTGAAGATGCCACTGCTTCAGCTGCATCTCCAGCTCTGTGCACAGCAGTGTGGGTGCCTTGATTCACCTCAGTCCTGCCTCCCAGCTGAGCAACCTCATCACTTCCCCTGTTCCAAGGATTCAGGGCACAGCCAGGATCTCCTGCCCTTATGCAAACACTGGAGCCCAGTAACCACTCAGTGAAGGAAACCAGTTCTCACCCCAGTTGCCCCCACCACAGGGCTCTCAGCCTTTAGTTACCACCTGGGACTGGATCATTTTATTACCTACTCATTCAAGAACCTCAGGGTGACTCAAGAAATCCCAAATCATCACAGGAAGAAGTGTCCAGACCATCCCTTGAACCCCCTCCAAACATCAGTTAATAGCAGTGATCTTTATTTCCTATGGAGCCATCCCAACACCTCACAAAGCTCGGAGCTTTCCATCCGGCTCTTGTGTGAGCAACATTTTTCCTCTCTTTCATAGGGTTTTATGCCCTAAGGCTCAAGAAAAGTTGGTTGATTAGAGGAACTTTGCACCCGACAGATATTATCATAACAGATGACAGGCAGCTAATTTAGCTAACAGAAAACAAACTCCTGTAATTTCACCTGAACTTCAGAATGCCAGGCTGAAGGAGGAGGTATTTACTGTGTGCATGTGGGGAAATTACCCATTTAAATGCACCTTGTGAGCAACCCACACATGAGGCACGCCACAGGTTGTGCCTCCAGCACAAAGATTCACTGCCAAAGCAAGAATCATTTTTTTTCCACAAGTAAACTTAACCCAGGATGAGAAACTGGGGCCCTGACCAGCACACAAACTGGACTAGAACATCAGATCTAGTTGAAGATGTCTCTGCTTACTACTGCAGGGGGTTTGGACTAGATGATCTTTAGAGGTGCTTTCCAATTCTATCTTTCATGGCATTTTTTTAAAGCTTTTAAAAGTGGACCCTGGTTTAGGAAAAATGGTCTTGCTGGAAGCAACAAGAGGAAAAAGAAGGATTTCAAAGTTCACTGTATTTAGATGGATATCCTTATCCCATAATGAAATAATGCGCCTAAGATATTTTGATATCTTTAGTCCTCTAAAGGCCTCAGCAGTTGACACAAGTAGCTTTTATAGCAAAAAAATGAATAAAATGCTTATTAGAAATATTTCCATAGGAACCCACTGGCAAAGCTTCCTGATTTTGCTGACACCTGGCATTTTGTGGTAACTGCAAGTTTCCATTTATGACACAGAAAGTGCAACTTGAGACACCTCAATCATCAACTTCAGCTCATTTCCAAATGCCCCATTAACATAACAATAAAGATTCCTTCGCTTGGCTTTTGAGGTTTGGGGGATTCCTCTTTTGTAGGGAAGGACTCATGTGGTTGGTGAGAATCTGTTTTAATCACCCCATCCAAGGCTCACCAACAATTACCCTCTATTACAGCTCCTGGTTGACTCTGTTTTCCTTACACATAAGGAAAATAATTCTCCAAGAATGACTACCATCAAATCATGCAGCATTCTCAGGTTACCTTGTGATATTGAATTATACTGTCTGTAACACTGGAACAGGTTACCCAGGGAAGCTGGGGATCCTCCATCTCTGGATGTGTTCAAGACCAAGTTGGATAGGGCTTGGAGAAAACTGGTTTAGTGGGAGGTGTCCCCATGGCAGCAGGGTTGGAACTGGATCACCTTTAAGGCCCCTTCCAGCCCAAACCATTCTATGATTAATACACTAAGTAACATTTCAAACAGCAGCACAGAAAGCTTGTGATGTTTATAATTTATATATTTCTGAAGAAATTCAAAATTCCATGAGTAGCCACCACCATCCGTAGGTTACATTGTAAAAACTGAGCAGAGCAGTAAAGCCAGGAATTTAATTTTTACACTCAAAATAGTTGCTCTTACATAATGCTTGACATTGGATTCTTCTCCAGACACCTTTGCATCAATTCCTCCTACCATTGCCTAGACAGGGAGGTTGAGAGCACCACTGGGCTAGAAAAGCCAATATTGAGGAAAGAGCTCCACAGAACCAAGGAAGACCAGGAGCCACGGAAGCAAAGATGCAAGCAGCAGTTTCACAAAGGTAGAGGTTGCTGTGGTGAGACACACACAAGCCACTGCCAAACATCTCAGGAAGATCATCAATGGTCCCGAGGCAGCCTGCCAGGATGGGTTTGGTGTGGCAGGACAAAAGGCTGGTGGAGCAGAGGGGAACAGACACTCACACCCACGCGTGGAGGCCGACAGCACCTTGTAATGTCATGTTTAATGAGAAAGCAGGAGATCATACAGAGGCAGGATTATATGGCACAGATTACAAATTGCCCACAACCTGTGATTTGATGCAGGGTGAGTCATGTAATAACTGATGTCGCTTCCCTCTTGCAGCCCTTGCGTTGGTCCTCAGCCCTGAGCACAGGAGACAGAGCGTAGGGTGGCTGCCTCCACGACCCCTTTTTATGCATTAGTAGCCATAGAAAAAGCTGACAAAGGGATCAAAACTGCATCCCTTTATCCCACAATACCTACAAGCACCTAAAAGCAATATAGTCCATATCACCAAGGACAGAGCACTTGGAAGGATAGAAAAGGAAAGTCAGAAAGGGTAGTTTTACAAGGATGTACATGGATATTTCAGAAGATCTGAGCATCTCCAGATGCATTTAGTGGCAGCCTGAAATGCTCAACCCTTCCGAAATGCTCTTTCATAGAATCATGATTTCATGGAGCTCAGACACATATCTACATTCTGCTTGTCAACTCCTGGACATTCTTCTTTCAGCAGCAGCTCTCCCTAGGTTCAGCATGGTTTACAGCTTCCAATCGGGTATCCCCGTCCCCATCTGGCACCACCATAAACATATGAGCCCCCAGGAGCATGGGCAGCACTGAGGTCAGTTCCAACTTCAGGGGCTCCTGCAGATCCCACGACACTCTGCTGCGGGAAGGTGGTGAGGATGGGTCCAGGCAAGGTCACGACCACCGGAGGAGGGTAGATCACCACCCTGGAGTCAGGGCACTGCTGAACACAGGGCTCGTTGCAGCTGTCAGCAATGGGCTGTGGTACAGCCACCCCACTGGGGGAGACACCACCAGCAGCACATGGGTGCACCATTTTTCAGGGATGGTAAAGCTGAAGCACAAGGGAAGAGTATAAAAATAAGGCACAAATCCTTAGAAGTTTCACAATCAAACATAAGAACAAAAAGGCTACTAAGAGGCTAGAGGGAAAGGCAGAATTTCCATAGGTCGGTTCCTAAAAGTCTTGTATTGACCACAATAACAACTAGAAATGAGTTTGCATGAAAAATTGGAGCTCATCATCCAGACCTGCATGTACCAAAGCCAAGAACTGAAGTCACAGATGTATTAAATTTACATCAAGAAAATTCCAGACCGATATCAGAATATTTAAGCAGGATTCACCAGGACCAAAAGCTCCAAGCAAAGGCTTTGTGAGAAAGAGGAATCTTGGCTGGAACTTACCTACTTCACAAGAGATACGAGACAAGAGAAAGATCTCTCAAGATCTGATGTCAAGCACTTTTATACTCGCCTTTAGACTGCCCAAAGCATGAATCACCTCCATGCACAGGATCCTAATCAGTTACTAAGGATATTTCTTTCAAGACTCAACTTTGTTAATGAATGTCAATTGTTTTAAAGAAATCACTCTTTGTAATTATTATTTTATCCTCCTATCCCATGTGACCACTACTTTACTGCCTGACAGTCTTTATGTCAAAATTTTATATAGAGAGGATACTCTGCTGCATCTATGAAGTTTTATATGGCTCATGCTTGATGTCCTCCACAAATGGACTTGAGCCTGGACACGTGATAAACAGACATTTGCTTTGAAGAAAAGGTACTTGACTCGAGCCAAGAGTAGCTGCAGAAGTGAGAGATAACTTGTGGTTTTGGCTTACAGGTAGTTGGGTTCATGGTTCTGCGATGAAACAAGGTTAATAACATCTGGGCAAAACTCTACCACTGCAGAAATCCTGAATTTTATGGAGTTCTATATTCAAACAAGTCATCAGTGTGGATCCAATTAGACACCAAGCGTGCACTTCTTTTAACACGCAAGACCAACAATAAAAACATTAAAAAAAAAAGTAAGGTTGGGTTTTATATGATATTAAATGTCCCATACCACGTAGCTATAAATCATGACCTGATTAGGGGAACAGAAAACAGACAATAAATAGGGTGTGGCTTCAGCAAAACCTTGTCAGGCATCATTTTCCATTGAGTCGCTTCTTCCATTAAAAAGCCACCCAAAGCCATTACAGTAACAACACATGTTGCACACAGAGAATGACTGGAAGATGTGGTTTGGAACTGCAGTTTGCTGATGAGTTGCAATGGCCAGCGTGGGGTTATCACCCACGAAAACAGCATGAGGAGGAGGTTTTCTGACACCGAGTCAACAACAGATGCCAAGGATGGCAGTGGAGTGTGCCACGTGGACCCTCCCACTGGGATGGCAACATCTCCATTCCAATTTGCACTTCATTTTTCATCAAAACAAAAAAGCTCGTTTGCTACTTCTGTTGTAATAGCGAGGACTTGTTTGGGCTGTTCTCTGTACTGAACCTCACCTCAGAGACTTCTCCCTTTTCTCGTAGCAGCACATTCCTGCAAGGAAAAGCCTTCTTCTGGTGGAGTTAGAGAACAGAGTTCCACCCTTCCAAGGAATCTCAGGGGAAACAGCTTAAACATCATCAGACTGGCAGCAAAACCACTTTGAAGGTTAGGACTAGACCCCACTGCATTAGACACTATTGTGAAGTAGGAACCTCAATCAAGATCTCCACAACCATGGGAAATGACTGGGATGCTTTACTACTTCAACTGCATTCTGAGAGTTGTCTTCAGAATGTCATCAAGTTTGTTGATGACACCAGGTATTTGTAATTCCCTTGGAAAATTGAAGATAACCATGTGAATTGCAACACAAGTCTTTATCTCAGTGTAGGCTGTGTGGCAATTTATCCCTGAAGTAATTCCTCAAAAACTCTGGTGTTAAATAACTAATCACCATTCCCAAGTTAGTTGGCTAAAGATCAAAATAAACTTTAAGACTCATTTTAGAAACGTGCTCATAACTCTGGTTAAGTCAAGATTTTCAAACCATTGGGAGAGGAACCCACACCTCTGCTGCAGCCTGAGTGAGGTTAAAGTCACTGCAGGGTCCCTTTATCTGGATATGAAGGTTGCCAGAAGGTGTGACAGAGCTTTCTGAAGGCATTTTCAAAGCATATTATAAAAGCTCATCAGTGTTCTACACAAGTGATGTTGTCACATGCATTATTTTTATTTAATTATTCCCACTGTCAGCTCAAAGACTACCAGGAGACAAGGATAAGTTGAGTCAACCAGTGAACCACAGACAAGATTCTGTACCTAAAGAGTGCGTCCATAAGGAAGTCATGCCACAGGAGTGCACGTGTCAGCTCCATCATTTACGAGTTCCAACAAGCTTAAGAATCAAATGCCAGCACCTTAGAAACTAAAGATAAACAAAAAAATTATCATGAGACAGAAAAAGGACAGGAGCTGCAGCCAAGCCATCAACACCTTCAAGTGCTCAGAAAGTGCCAACAGACAGGACTTATTTATTCTGTATTTAACTGAATTAGTAAGATTCTTCTGAAGACTTTAATAATCCTCTCTAAGGATATGCAGGAAAGATAAAGAAAAACTGAAAGGACCAAGCTAGAGCTCACCACAAGAGCTCTCTGAAGAAGGAAAAACAGTACGGATGATCACTGTCCACTCCTGCCACTGCTTCCCCAATTGCCCACCTGCTATTAGCAGCTTTAAGAGGAGAGGGATAGATTTATTTACGTAACTAATGAGGTCAATGGAATAAAAGGTGTTTTTTACTTGAGCCATAAAGATTTAAAATGGAAAGAGCCCATAGGGTGTGAGCTGCATTTCATGGGATTTGGGGATAACATTAATGATCACAAGCTAATAAAAGAATTATAGCCAATGAAAAAGCTACTTCTGAACAAATTCTCTCCTATATTAGTATTTGATACACAGTGGCTCAGTTTTTCCTTGAGCCAAAAGACCATATAAAACCAAACTTCTCTGAGCTCTCAATCCAGTTCTTACTCTCCACAGTGAGCTCGGTAAGTTATTTACCTATTTCTATTTCTAAGTAGCAAAATCTCCTTTAGAGCTTGGATCTAGATGCTGCAGAAATACTCTGATGCTGCAGATTAAGAGGGTTGTTTCTCTTTAAGGATCTTTCTTGGGTGTTTGGTTTGTTTGAATTTTTTTTTAATAGGCATATACAGATAAAAGCTTTTAAAATTGAGCCTGAGATTTACAGAACTTCAGCCAATTTGGGATGTGATGTTTCCACTTTGATCTGGCTGTTTAGGTACCTGTATGTTTAATTTGCTTTGACAAACAGCTGAATTGGAGGTTTATCCAATATTAGAAACCACTTTTGCAGTAGCTGAAGCAACTATTTCTGCTGGCAGTTGAACTTTACCAACATAATCAGAGATGGATATAAAATGTTATACCACAGAGATCACTTTTTATCTGGAATAACTGAAGGAAAGTTTGGCTTCTGGGGGTTACATTAGCTGACCTTTAAAGGTGACTTCCAACCCAAAACAGTCCATGATTTATACCCCTTTTATACACACTTTTTGGAGATGATTCTTTACAAGAGTTAAGATTACCTTCTCATTTTCAAAATATAACAAAAAAAATATATATATATTTTATCCAGTCCTGTTAGTCATTTTTCCTGTGTCAGCAGTTAATTATCAGGCATCTTTGTAAACAAAACATGTTGATCTACTACAGTAGCTGGGACCTGACACTTGAGAGCTTGTTCTTAGGGTAGCCCTGGACTTCTGCAAAAGGAACTGCCACTAAATTGCAAAGTACAGACGCTCAAGGGCCATTTGCTAGTGCTGAGCAAAGCTGATTTGCTGCTAGATTTAAAATTTTAATTAGGAAATCCAAGGTCTCAGCACTTCCCCACGCTCAATCACATCTTTGGAATGGACACTTCTTGTCTTCTCCAAAGTTCCACAGCCAGGCAACACCTCTTGCCAGCAGCTGGGATGGACCTTGCACCTTCCTGCCTTCAATTCAACCCATCTCACACCAGGGGCAGCACAAGGTGCTCCACAGGCTGGGTCTGGCACCTGAGGAACAGATGTAAGAAAGCTCCTATGATTCTTGCAAACCCTGGTCTTGGACCCCAGCTTCTAGTGGAGCAGAGAAAGACAGAGAAAAGTAGCTAATTAATCAACAGCACAGCTTCATTCCAAGAAGCAGAAAGTCACATTGGACTTTTTCTGCTCATATGGGGTACAAGAAGCTTAAGCCAGGCTTTCAAAAGTCACTCTGTCCTTCAGGAACATGTGGCTTTTAAAAATAGACCTCTGCCAATTACAACGATAGCAATCCTCTGCTTCTGCAATTCAAATGAGCAGGAAGAAGGGCAAGAGTTTTTTTGCTTTACCTAGGGCCAGCAGAAAGCAGTCCCAACCTCAACCCAGGCGTCTGGAGAGCAAATAAATGACAGCCCTTGCCATGAAAATATGAGAACCTCAGCACTAATCCCCGCTCCTCCATCACCTCCCTGGCTGAAACACACGGGTTACTGTGCCCAAAACTCCCCTTCTCCCAGGGTTAATAGGTACCTGCTCCACGGGGCATCTGAAGCCATGAAAGATGTTCATTATTAATGCAACATTGTGCAGATCCTGCTAATGAGGCGAGGGCTGAGAGTCAGAGCAGGAAGCTCCAAGAGCAGAAGGGCAGCTTGTCAGGTACAGCCACTGCTCTGCAGGGAGTTCATTTGCCTTTCTTCCCACTCTGTGCCCCCAGCAGCGTGGGCAGCAGAGCAAGGGGTGGGGGGGATCCTGCCCCTCTCCTCCCAGTGCTCTGGATTCACCCCAGGGGAGGTTGGCTATGGCTTTGAGCAACCTGGTCTAGTTGCAGATGTCCCTGCTCCCCGAGCTTGAAAATTCCCCCCTACCCCAAGCCATACTATGATTCTGTGCTTCTTTCTAACTTTTCCAGGTTCATCTCCCTCCCAGAACGATGCCTTCTTACAGGTACCAATACAAGCAGCAGTGCTGTGCCCCTGGGGTAGTGAGGCACGTCACACCAGTCTTCACACATTGCCACCACCCCTGTGCAGTGAGGCACGTGCCATGTGCCCAGTGTGCATCCCAGAGCGCCAGGCTGTGCACTGTGAGGAAGACCATTCAGAGCATCCCCAGGTGCCCCTCGCCATGCTCCTCAGGGTGTGTTGAGACACACACCATGGAAGGCCACTCTTCCTCCTGTGGCACTGGCTCTCCTCATCCCTGCACCGTGGTGATCCCTCAGCATCAAGTGCAGGGAGGGGAAAACGTCTGCGTGCCACAATGCAGGCAGCAAAGCCCCGTGAGATGCCCTCAGATGTGTGCTCCAGCTCCTGTGTACCAACACAGCTCATACCCTTACTCATACCAGTGGTGCAATAGCTACCACTACAACTGTGGGCAACAATAAACCCCGTGGAGGCATCTACAGAACAGCCAGGCAATGAAGAGCAAGGTGCACACCCATGAGTTCACAGGCACAGCTTCCAGAAGCACAGCTCGACTCCTGCTGCAGTCACTGGGGTTGGTGAACAAGTCGACACCTCTACAGACCTTAATTNCAGTCCATGATTTATACCCCTTTTATACACACTTTTTGGAGATGATTCTTTACAAGAGTTAAGATTACCTTCTCATTTTCAAAATATAACAAAAAAAATATATATATATTTTATCCAGTCCTGTTAGTCATTTTTCCTGTGTCAGCAGTTAATTATCAGGCATCTTTGTAAACAAAACATGTTGATCTACTACAGTAGCTGGGACCTGACACTTGAGAGCTTGTTCTTAGGGTAGCCCTGGACTTCTGCAAAAGGAACTGCCACTAAATTGCAAAGTACAGACGCTCAAGGGCCATTTGCTAGTGCTGAGCAAAGCTGATTTGCTGCTAGATTTAAAATTTTAATTAGGAAATCCAAGGTCTCAGCACTTCCCCACGCTCAATCACATCTTTGGAATGGACACTTCTTGTCTTCTCCAAAGTTCCACAGCCAGGCAACACCTCTTGCCAGCAGCTGGGATGGACCTTGCACCTTCCTGCCTTCAATTCAACCCATCTCACACCAGGGGCAGCACAAGGTGCTCCACAGGCTGGGTCTGGCACCTGAGGAACAGATGTAAGAAAGCTCCTATGATTCTTGCAAACCCTGGTCTTGGACCCCAGCTTCTAGTGGAGCAGAGAAAGACAGAGAAAAGTAGCTAATTAATCAACAGCACAGCTTCATTCCAAGAAGCAGAAAGTCACATTGGACTTTTTCTGCTCATATGGGGTACAAGAAGCTTAAGCCAGGCTTTCAAAAGTCACTCTGTCCTTCAGGAACATGTGGCTTTTAAAAATAGACCTCTGCCAATTACAACGATAGCAATCCTCTGCTTCTGCAATTCAAATGAGCAGGAAGAAGGGCAAGAGTTTTTTTGCTTTACCTAGGGCCAGCAGAAAGCAGTCCCAACCTCAACCCAGGCGTCTGGAGAGCAAATAAATGACAGCCCTTGCCATGAAAATATGAGAACCTCAGCACTAATCCCCGCTCCTCCATCACCTCCCTGGCTGAAACACACGGGTTACTGTGCCCAAAACTCCCCTTCTCCCAGGGTTAATAGGTACCTGCTCCACGGGGCATCTGAAGCCATGAAAGATGTTCATTATTAATGCAACATTGTGCAGATCCTGCTAATGAGGCGAGGGCTGAGAGTCAGAGCAGGAAGCTCCAAGAGCAGAAGGGCAGCTTGTCAGGTACAGCCACTGCTCTGCAGGGAGTTCATTTGCCTTTCTTCCCACTCTGTGCCCCCAGCAGCGTGGGCAGCAGAGCAAGGGGTGGGGGGGATCCTGCCCCTCTCCTCCCAGTGCTCTGGATTCACCCCAGGGGAGGTTGGCTATGGCTTTGAGCAACCTGGTCTAGTTGCAGATGTCCCTGCTCCTCGAGCTTGAAAATTCCCCCCTACCCCAAGCCATACTATGATTCTGTGCTTCTTTCTAACTTTTCCAGGTTCATCTCCCTCCCAGAACGATGCCTTCTTACAGGTACCAATACAAGCAGCAGTGCTGTGCCCCTGGGGTAGTGAGGCACGTCACACCAGTCTTCACACATTGCCACCACCCCTGTGCAGTGAGGCACGTGCCATGTGCCCAGTGTGCATCCCAGAGCGCCAGGCTGTGCACTGTGAGGAAGACCATTCAGAGCATCCCCAGGTGCCCCTCGCCATGCTCCTCAGGGTGTGTTGAGACACACACCATGGAAGGCCACTCTTCCTCCTGTGGCACTGGCTCTCCTCATCCCTGCACCGTGGTGATCCCTCAGCATCAAGTGCAGGGAGGGGAAAACGTCTGCGTGCCACAATGCAGGCAGCAAAGCCCCGTGAGATGCCCTCAGATGTGTGCTCCAGCTCCTGTGTACCAACACAGCTCATACCCTTACTCATACCAGTGGTGCAATAGCTACCACTACAACTGTGGGCAACAATAAACCCCGTGGAGGCATCTACAGAACAGCCAGGCAATGAAGAGCAAGGTGCACACCCATGAGTTCACAGGCACAGCTTCCAGAAGCACAGCTCGACTCCTGCTGCAGTCACTGGGGTTGGTGAACAAGTCGACACCTCTACAGACCTTAATTATCATGTTCTAACCCACATTTGATTTAGAGCTTCATATCTACAGTCTCCACCATCTACAGCAGGCTCAGATCACAACTGCATGAAGATTTTTTTTTTCCCATGACTGCAGAATAAAGGATACTGGGAGTTTTGCCTTGGATATGATCACCTACATGGATGACATTGCATCAAAGTAGCCTCAGCTAACCCAGTGCCAACAAAAATCTATGTCTTTCCATTCTAACACTGCTAAGAACACATATTTCTTTCTGCTTTCTACATTCCAGAGGAGACTTTGTAAATATATCAGTTTTTAACTCTGTGCTTTGTTCTATATGGAACCAAGAGAAGAAATAAATGTAAAATGATAGAAAATGCAAGTCAAGGGGGGTCTACTGAGTGAAGCAACCAACTCTAGGAGCACTCACTAAAATATCCGCCTCTGACCTACCAGCTGCAAGTCAGAGTTCTTGCCCTGTAGTCTGCATTGCTTTATTCTCTATGGCATTCAGTCAACAACTTGTACAATAAATTCTCTACTGCATCAAACTACCCTCTTGCTAGTCTGTTTGGGTTTTTTTCCCCCCCCATCCCTTTTCACACTTGTGGCAGAGCTAGAAGTCCCCAGCTGTATAGCAGCCTTGGAAAGACAAGTTGCTCAACCTGGTCTAGTGGGAGGTGTCCCTGCTCATGGCAGGGGGTTGGAACCAGATGATTTTTAAGGTCCTTTCCAATCCAAACCAGGCTGGTTCTACGAATCCCTCGTGCTCCATCGTGTGGCCAATGGATTCAGGGAGCAGGATTGAACCACAGCAAGGCGAGCCCCAAGCTCTTTCACAGCACAACACAAAACTCCAACCCAGAGTGTCACAAACACCCAGAGCAACGCATCAGTATCAAAACAAGCAGAGCACAAAGTGTTAGAGCCACAGAGATTTGATTATTTTTCATCACAAGACGCATAGAAACTGATTCTCCCAAATAAGTTGCTTGTCACAAGGCTACAGAGCTCAAATTCAGTTTGATTTGCACAGCAAGGAACTGTATTTTGAAGCAACAACAAATTTGAAGGCAAAAATAGTCTATGAGCCAAAAAAAAAATCTAATAAATTAGTGACAACAGCTCTGAAGTGGCACAACTTCCCTGCAGTCAGCAGGCTGAGGATGACTTATGCCTGCTCCAGATCTGCCAACTAGGAGAGCAGTAATGAAGTTGTGCTCTCCACCAAGTGGCTGAAGGGCACAGCTCTCATGTGGTCTCGTTCAAAGGAGGGTGAAGCTGTTTGGCGATACCCAGCAAGGGCAGCCCTCTCACATTCCCAGGCAGTTTGCTCCTCCTTTTAACACCTTCTACTCAGAGGCAGCTTTGCTCAGTAGAGTTTACAGAGCTGTTTCAGCATCAGGCTGCTCCTTCTTTCTCCAAGCCCAGTTCACTGCAGACTGGAGCATCTCAACACTTCCAACCACCAGCAGCTAGGTGCATAACTGTCCTCCAGCCACTTACACCAGAAATAAGGCCCCAACAGCCCTAGAAAGCATCTCAAAAACCTCAACCCAACTGCAACCACAGCTCAGTTAATGCTGCTCAGCTACACCCTCCTCTGGGCACACACCAGCTCACCCACGAGCTCCAACAGCAGCGACATCATTAACTGCTCACTGCAATTTAATCAAGCTGCATTTACTTCCAAAGCACATAGAGCAGCACCCTTCCACCTCAAAATGGGCCACACACTTGAGTGCTGACAACCCAGAACTGAGCAGCTCCCCAACAGAAACCAACAGCCCAGCAGGACCAAAAATCCTAGGGATGGAGGAGAGCAGGCAAAAGGTTACGAGATTGTCCAGCAAAATCTAAACGAGGTGCTTTGATGCCACAGAGGTCTTAAAAAGGACCTAGAAACCTCTCAGGCTCTCCTTATTGTCTACAGCACAAACATCATCCTGCAAGCTAAAACTTTAACTCTTTAAGAGCCTCCAGGCACAAGAGCTGGAGCAGCCCAAACACTGTTCCAGCTACAGACAGCAGCAGTGAAACACCCTCCTCCAGCACCTCATACCAATTAAATTTGAAAATACTTTCCACATCAGCTTTTGATACAGGAAAAAAAAATTATGTACCTGTGGTCTCTGAGCAGAGCAGGGTCTTCTTTATTCATGGTTTGCTTGCAGAAGTCTTCCCCTTGCTGAGGAAGGCAACTCCAGGTGGGTTTCAGCAGAAAAGCATCTTGCAGACAAATCCACCAGATGCAAATACCAAGTCCTTTCAGCAAAAGGAGTCAAAGCAGAGTTTCCTCCACCATTCAGCCAGTAAAACCAGCAGCACCCACTCAAATCACCCCAGAGAAGCAGACAAGAGCTTTCTGCTGCCTTCAGAGCCAGTTGGCCTGCTCCCAAGGTTCAGCTATCTCCTCTAGTTTCATAAAACTAGCTCAAAACAAAGCACCCTCCAGGGAGCTCAGCCCTGCACCCTCAGCTCCCTCCAAAGACCTCGTGCATCAGAAAAGAACAAAGGCTAAGGGGGGCAAGGGGGGGATTTTATTGCCTTCCTGCCTGTGTGATTGGTGAACAAACCCAGGGCAGCTGAGGACAATTTGTCTCCAAGCTCCCCCAGAGGGGCACGGGTAGGGGCAGCAGCTGCTTCTTGTTTGTCATTAAGGGGGGTGGGGAGTGTTTGGAGCAACACAGGTTGCTGGAATTACTTCTTAAAGAGCTTTTCTTTTATGGAAGCCTGAACCTAAATATCAATATTTTACTTTTCTTTTTTTCCAAATCTTCAGAGCATCTTAGAAACTTTGGGTTGGGGTTTTTTTTTTAATAAAGCATATATTTTTTAATTGGGGGAAGGGGCTTCAGGAGTGTTACCGTGGTTTAAAAAACATCTATGGGTTTTGCTAAGTTTGGCAAAGGCAAAAGCGAGAGGCTAAGAATTTGAATTTGGCTAAGCTCAAATCTTTGGGGAGTTCCAAAGCAAAAAGCATGAGCTTAGATGATCCTAGAGCACCATCCTGTGGTAGTGCAGGTGCTGGGCTGGAGGAATGTGTTCCCTCCCGAATTACTCACCACCCCTCATTCCTGGGAGACCTGCAGGTGCTGCATGTAATTAGCTGATGTGATTAGCAGAGCTCAGCTGATCCCCAGCCCACATTGTGCTGAGGATGCAAAACCAGTGAGGAGGGGGATGGGCAGGTGAACTTGCCCAGGTGGAAGACCTGGTGTTCTCCAGGGACCTCCATAGGGCTCAAACCCTGACTTGTATCAGCAGAACAGGCAACATTTCACCTGCAGCTCTCTCAGGTTTATTCTTCACATTGAAGGGAGAGCCTTGAGGTGTTGCATAAGGTGATTTCAGCAGCTGAGGCACAAATGTGGGTGTGGGAGGGCGAAGCAGCACAGGAATGGTGTGTCCTGCTGATGAAATTGCAAGTTGCTGATGACAAGCTTCTGGCTGTAAAGTCAGTGATGCAACACTGGGCAGCAGTGGAGGTGTTGAAAAGCAGGGATATGATGTTAGGGGCTTGGAGGAGATGGGCCAGGCTTGCCCATGACTAAGTGAAGTGATGGAGAAATGGGCCTGCTTCAAAAGAAGTGGCAAAGCTGGTAGATGTTCCTGTTGGATCCCTGTGAGAATCAAAGGGGTTCAGATACAAAGGCCAAATTCTGAATATTCCTTGTCCGTGAAGTCACAGACCTTCCAAGACCCCAGACCCCAATGTGCCAACTCCCAAGGGACTTGTCTTTTGACTTGAGCTTCTGGGAGTGTATACCTGGCCATCTATACTGTTGCTTTATGGATGTGCCTGTCTTATCACTGCCCTGCCCATAACCCATGGAGATGTTACCAGCAGCTGGAGGCTTGGAAAAGATAAAATTCCTCTTCATTGCTGCCCTCAGTTGTGGGCATCTGGCCTTTTCACTGCAGTCTGAAGAGACTGTTTCTTCCTTTCCACCACACCTCCCCTTGGCTTTGTCTGAGTGGTGTTGATGGGATGAGGCTGAGAAGAGTTAGGAGGGCTGACCTGTGTTGCCATACAGCTGTGCTGGGAGAGAGACCTGGGGGGGACTCTGAAATGTTAATTATAAGGAGACCACCTTCAGCTGTCCCTACCTTGGAGCATCATGTTTCTGATGTGCCCTAGTCCATCCTATAAAACAGGCCATGGCTGTGCTGTCCTCTACTGACATCCTCTCTCATGTAACTGAAAATAGTGAAGGGAAAATTCTCAATGATCCTTAAAAATCAGGATGCTTGGAGCAGAGCCACGAGGCTTTTTCCATTCCAGACTTGTCAACATTGGTGTTGGTTCTGGTGGACCCCGTGTCCAAATTCAGGGTAGCTGCATGGTCAGCAAATGCCCCCAAGGGTGCCAATGAGCTGGGGTTACTGGAAGGGACCTCCTATATTGGTGATGTTCCTTATTCCAACTGTCCTCACCTTACTGTCAGACTAAGTAATCCTGATTTAGTTTAAAATATCTCTCTTGTGAAGCCTGTGGGGAGTTCCCAGGCAAATAAATTAACTGTCGGATATGACCACTGATGATAATGAATGGGGCAATTAAGACTTTCCATTTGATGACTGTAATTTTAATGGGCTGGTGTAAACCAGCTGAATAATATGGGAAGGAAGCTGCATCAGTGTCATAGGTAAAAACTGGGCAGATGACCCACTAAGCAGCTGGGTGGATCATAAAAATAGGAAACTATGCAGTTAAACTTGCCAGGTGATGAGCAGCTCTGTCTTCCCAAGGAGTCTGTCCTGTGCCCAGCCATTGTCACCATGGATCCACACTGGACACTGAAATGAGGCTGGTCATGACGTGGTTTGAGTGCTGCTGATGTCTAGGTGACAAATGACATGTTCTTCAAGCACGCTCTCCTGGCATCTCAGAAATGCTCCTATACTTTGTTGGAGAAAAGATAAATGTCCACTGTCAAAGAAGTTCTCCTGAGGCTGTGGCCATCACCTCATCACCACCTCAGTCTGTTCCATAACCTGTTCTGGTGGGATGTTGTGCGTGGGCTTTGTGAAACTCCTGCATAGGAAGACCAGGAGACAGCAGAACTACCTTTGATGAGGAGACCCTGCTATGTAAATAAGCTATGTCCAAGGTCCTGTCTCTTCTCACACTGCCACAACCCTGGAATAGCTTCATTAAAGCTAAAGGACTTAAAAATACCATTTACACCCAATGCCACCAGGCTGCACAGTGAGCAGATGCTTCCCATGAATGTCCTGTCACATCCCATTTCCAGAAAGGTGGCCGTCTCTGAGCCACAGCCCTGAGCTGACTGAATTACCCATCTCCAGCCTGATTGTCCCATAATTGCCTGGCAGGCCACATTTTCCCTCATCAGGGCAGGAAATTGGGCACTGGAGGTGGTGTCTCTGGGTTCAGCCACCCCACAGGGCTCTGGGGTGGGTGTGGGCTGGTGGTCCCTTCCATATCTCATTCCCCATCTGTAAACAGAAGGAAATGGTCTTCTCTCAATAAGGTGGCAATGGTCTTGGGGCTCTGTCTCTGGTCACCATCTCACGTGTGGGAAGGCCACTACGAGAGATGATAGGTTCCCAGAATTACACAGTGTGGGCCAAAGACTGACCTTTGAAGGAAGGTGGTGGCTTTTCACTGTGGGATTTAGGTTGCTTTACACCCAGGCTCTGCTGGGAGCTGCCCAGGCTCTCACAGAGGATGTGCCATCTCTTTCCTCATCCTGTCTGTCAGGAAGCTCGTGCCTGGGTTTGTCTCACCCCATGGCTGCTGGCACCACAGCCACAGAGGGGAAGGGCAACTGTGGTGTCGGAGGGCACTGTGCCCATGGTACCTTTCACCACGTTCCCTTTCCTGCTCCAAACTTTGCTGTTGTTACAAAACCTCTTGGGGATGAGACTGGGGGTGTGATAAGAGATCTGCCTCTCTCATGTAGCAGAGCTGTTGCTCAATTTTGACTTCTTCTTGCTTTATCTTCTTCTTGCTATCTTACTTGGTAAGACTTGTCTCCAGGTTGAGGTAAGCCAGAGAAAACAGGATGGCCCCATGTGGAACGTGTCAGCCTGGGCTTTGCTTTGTGCCACTGCAAAACTGCAGCACTGGGCAGGTGTTGCTGCTGCTGGTTGGGCAGGCCCAAGTTGTTCTCCTTCATTTCCCCCAAATTCCCATCAGTGCAGCAATAATTTCCCAATGAGCTTCGGAAAGAACAAGGAACTAAGACAGGGGAAAGAAGAAAAAAGGGTGTGCCCTTGGATTTAATGTATGTGGCAAACGGCAGGGACCAGGTAAAAAGTGAAACCAGGAGAAGAAGTCACAGCTGGTCAAGTGGCTGGTCAACTGCCAAAGCCATTGTCTGCTAATTATTGGCGAAAGTTGTTTTTGTTGGGGCACACGAACCTCATTGTCACCATGGCCACATTCCTTGGCAGAGAGATAAAAATCGTGCCACGTGCTGAAATGGGGAGAAATGTTCTCAGAAAGAGCCCGAGATGAGGTTAAGCATCATAATAAGGGCAAGAGGGCAATTACTCAGGGGGAGACATGGGGGCAGAGCTGGCACTGAGAAGAGGAAAGGATTGAAGCTGTGATCCCCAAAATAGAAGCAGAACCTAGAGGGGTGGAGGCATAAACAATTCCAGATTAAAATAATCCTTCCTTTCCAGTTCCTGTGCCCATCTGATGCCAAGGATTAAGTGGGTAGAGTAGGGCTGTGCCTTGCCTGGAGAGTCAGGGAATAAGGAAACCACAGTGAGAAAAAGGTGATACTGGGAAGGAGAAAAGCAATTCCTGCTCAGCTGAGGTGGATCCGTGTCCTCGGGATGAGGGTGCTGACTGCACCAGATCAGGGGCCACCACCAAAGCATGACATCAGTCCTGGCCATCCCCAGGGACCATCAGCCACATGTTGCTCTGCTGTCTGGGTGTCTGTCATACCCAGCAGCAAGTCTTGCATCACCAGGTTGTCTGGCAGGGTGTCTGGAGAGTGGGTAGATCTTGCTTTGGTGGCAACGAACTGATGGAGAACACTGTTCTCAATACTCTTCACAAACCACTGCTCTTCTCAAGGACCACTGAACCCTGTCCCTGAAGGCTCAGAGCAGGTCAGGGCACAAGGGAGATGACATCTTCCCATAGCCCTGAGCATTGCCCACAGTGTGCCCGGCTCTGTGTCCACCTCACTAGTCCCGTGGTGCCTCAATGTGTCACACAGGGATGCTGGACACCACAGGGATGCTGGACACCACAGGTATTTTGTAGATTAGGCCATTTTATTGAATGTTCTGCCATATTAACCTACTGAGGGAGCAACTGAAGTCTGGGGGAGAGGTGGCTTGCATCAAGGAACAGAGAGTGAACCTCCATCCCACCAACCATGTCCTTACCCATCAGCCTGCGATGTGCCAAAAGCACAAGAGGAATAGAGAATGAAACAGAAAATAACCCAAGAACTTCAAAAACTGGCTAGACCTCCAGCCTGCCTTGGCCACCCCGACACATCCAACCCAGCTGCTCCCTGTCACACAGCAGAAGCGTGGCCTTCCCTTAGAAGCAGGACAGATGTGAGGATCACATCTATTTCACAACCCACGCGCAGGATGTCATCAGGAGGTATCAAGCAAAGGCATCATGAGAACACGTATGTCTCTGTGGCAATCACACTCCACCCTTCCAGTGCCACTTCGGGAGCTTCATAGCTAAGAAAAAATATTCAGTGCGTGCCGAGTTCTTCAGGGTGTCTACATTAAATTGGTAAAAAAAAGGGGAGCTCTGCCTCTGCAGTGTGATTTTTTTTTTTCCTTCATTGAGAAGGGATTTATCATTAGGCTGAGATTTTAAAGCTCTGGTTGAAGTCCCAGGTTTGAGACTTTCCCAAATCACTCTCCCCTGTGCACAAAAATAGGGATATAATTCAGCTTTCCAGTCTTTACTACCAAAATTCCCTTTTACATACCTGGGAAAAGAGGCCTCTGGTAGTTGGAAGAGGCAGTCGGTTGGAAGCAAAACACTTTCATAATTAACAGATGAAAGTCCTCAGTTGGCTTAGGCTGGACTGAGACAAGCTGTAATTACACTTAATGTGAGCATTTACCTTTGCTGTTAAAATTCAGGAATATGGCCCCAAATTCTTATTTTCTTGAATTTTCTTAACTAGTTGCAAACTAAACTGGTTTGCTGCTTGCCAAGAGCCCTTTACCAAAGCACCTCCCTGCTGCTCTGACCTATCCAGCCAAGCTGGCAAGCCTCAGTTAAAGCCACCAGATCAAGATGTGTTATGTCCCGCTGCCCAGCCCACGTACCAAAAATCCCAGGACTCATTTTTTATGTGCCAGGACATGCTAAACCTCTTACTACTGCATCCTGACTGCCCTTGATCTTCATGATGGAGATAAACAAGCTGTTCTAGATATGCTAAGTATACACTACAACCACAGCCCTTAATTTGGTTCTCAGACAAACAGTGAATCCCTTGACATCTGCCTTTCCTGCCCTACTTACCTCCCTGGTCCAGTCATACCACAGAGGGGCTTTGACTTTACCCATGATGGTGTGTCCATCACTTTAGGAGACCTCAGATGAGGGTTTCTAGATGTAAACACAGTGGCTTCGTTGTAGGAAATACTGCACAAAACTTCAATGAAAGACCAAATGTTATTTTTATTTTATTTATCTTTATTTGCCTCTGCCAACTTGGATATTCATCCACATACTCTCAAGCAGCTGGATGAAAATGAGTATCTGGCTTGGATCAGCACCAGTGTGGCCAGCAGGACCAGGGCAGGGATCATCCCCCTGGACTCAGCACTGGGGAGGCTTCCTCTGGAATCCTGGGATCAGTTCTGGGCCCCTCACTCCCAGCAGGACATTGAGGGGCTGGAACATGGCCAGAGAAGGGCAATGGAGCTGGAAAGGGTCTGGAGTGGATGAGGAGCAGCTGAGAGACCTGGGCTTGTCCAGCCTGGAGAGGAGGCTCAGGAGAGACCTTCTGGCTCTGAACAAGCTCCCTGACAGGAGGTTGGATCCTCTGGGTCCATGGGCATGTGTTGTCTTCTGAAGAGCTTCAACTCATTGGATCCGAGTCCGACGTGTGTTCCTACAGCTCCTGGCAATAATGTGGGTGTCATTCTAAACATATAATACACTCCTACCAACCAGCTGATTGCAACACAACATAATGACAGGCCAGAGACACGGGGGAGCTCAGAAGCATTCTCTAAAATGAGAAATAAATTATCTACATGCAACAAAAGTCCCTCTTCTTCCACCCCCTCCCTCATGTCACGTTTCCTTTCTGGAATGTGGGACCCCTCTGTATGAAGGACTTCAGTGTAAATAAAATGGGTTTTATTCTGAAAATCCAATTTATTCTGCTCTCTTCACTGGTAGTAGGTGGAGCCTTCCAGTGGCTTTAAAACAGCTGAAAACAAAAGAGGTGGTGGAAGCGAGATATCAATCAGAAATTACCAGCCCAAGATTAGGCCAAGTAAGTGGGTAGTTGTGTTTGGGTTTGGTCGGTAAATAAATCAATCACTGTTTCTTTCCAAGAGGAGGACTAGATACTATATAAAAGTTCTCACACACCATCACTCCTCACTGCACTGGACTTCTTTCCACCGGTTGGTGCCGTGGGACCCGGTAAGGTTATTTCATGCTACTGATGAAAATGAACTTGACTGATGAGCTAAATGGAATGCTAAAATGGTGGGAGTAAATATGGCTCTTGGGTCTTATAGTCCAAAAATTCCTTATTTATAGTCTTTATTTGTTTTTTTCCTAATGATTCAGTCTCTGGGATTACTTATTAGTGCATAAAGGGGGAGAGCTGGGACACGGAAAATACAGAACACTTTTTTCCAGCCTTTCATTTAAATTGGTAACATTTTATCTAAATTAGATATGTTGGAAAGGGCTCTCTTTTGAGCATCCTTTTTCTTGGAGGAACCATTTTCTCCTCTGGTACATTTGGATACCTCAGCAAGCTGACTTGTGGCTCCTTTTCATTAGTAGATCTTCACTTGCCTGTCAGAGGAATATAAATCACTACTGCCAGAGGACAAGGCTGAGGTGGGGACTACATGCTAAAGAAGTGCTCAAACTTCACAACATCTCTGTAGGCTTCAGCCTTGCGTATGGGCACCCATCAAGCTCTTGCAAGTGGTGACCTGAAGCATTCTGCTGAAGATTTTTGCAGCTGTTTGGGGTCCTGTTTTTTTTTTTCATTGCTGATGTCATTTCCACTAGATTTTCCTCTTTCTTCTGATTTTTAAGAAGAAATAGAACAGCCACTGTGCTCTTTTGAAATGGATATTGAAGGATTTCAAAGTGTAGTGAAGTTATTGTTATGCAAATGATGACCTGTGTACTTTGTTTCTTGTATGACATGGACTATTAATACCTAACCCCAAGCACTACAGTCCTTCGAAAATTCCTGCACCACATTCCCAGGCCAATAGAGCAATGCTGAACAAGAGCTAAAGGCCTGGTGCAGGGAGGGAGAACCCAGGAGGTTCCAGCTGAGCAGGAGGAGAAACTTCTTTGGTGTGAGGGTGTCAGAGCCTGGCCCAGGCTGCCCAGAGGTTGTGGAGTCTCCTGCTCTGGGTAGATTCCCAACCCACCTGGACACTACACTGCTGAGGCTGCTGCTCTGGGTGACCCTGCTGGATGGAGCAGGGGGGTGGCACCAGATGATACCCTGGGGACCCTTCCAACCCCCACAATCCAGTAATTCTGTGATTGTCTATCAGAGGTAGATGAGGGGCAAAAAGGGAATCAAAGAGATTTTTAATCTGCCTTCAGAAGATGGTGGGGAAGCTTAGCCACACAAGCTTTCCTCCCATGGGTTTGCTAAGGCCTGTTTTTCTTTCTCTGGCAGGACTCCCCGACATCTGCGACGATGGGTTCCCATCAGCAGAAAGGCGAAGGCCAAGGGATGTCTGAGCAGTCTGGTGGATGCCATGGCGGTGGAGGAGGTTCATGCCACGGAGGTGGTGGAGGTGGTTCATGTCACGGTGGTGGTGGAGGAGGATACCAGAGCCAAGGATCATCCTGCCATGGAGGAGGAGGAGGCAGCGGTGGCGGTGTTGCTATTTACCAGACCCACATGCCATCATCCTATGGAGGAGGTGGTTCAGGCCACCAGAGCCAAGGATCCATGAGTTGCGGCGGTGGAGGTGGAGGTGGAGGAGGAGGTGGCGGTGGGTCAGGTCACCAAGGACAAGGACACATTTGCATTATTGGAGGAGGAGGTGGTGGTGGAGAAGGAGGTGGTTCATGTCACCAAAGTCAAGGTCCCATCTGTATTAGTGGCGGTGGAGGTGGTGGTGGTGGTGGTGGTGGAGGAGGAGGTGGAGGTCACAAGGGCCAAGGGTCCATCTGCATTGGTGGTGGTGGGGGGGGGGGGGGGGGGGGGGGGGGGGGGGGGG
>VYZU01010071.1:0-12379 GCA_013401355.1 Ceyx cyanopectus
TGTAGTAGTCATTACATGTTTCTGAATTTTTTTTAAAATGTGGATTTAGTGTGTTTTTAGATTAATAGCTGAAGGATTTTCCATGTGGCTGGTCCTATTGCACAGATTTGGCTTTAAGCTGGGATCAGAAGAAAAACCATAATCACATATACGAATTAATTACAGCTTTAGTGCATAAGCTAACTTTAAAAGATACAGGCAAATCTGTACTCATCAAATAGTGATTTTTTTCAAGCTTCTTTGTTGATTGTCTTTGTTGTGGGAAAGTATGAGAGACATTTCAGGAATGACAACCTGATTGCAAAGATAAGTACCAGAAAAGATTTGATCATGTCATTGATATTGATGGGAAAATATAACTTGGGTTTTCATGGGGATTGACTTGATGGGCAAGCTAAAGTGCATGTGTAAGGATTATGCTTGTCAGTGGGAAACACTAAGTCTGGTCATTACAGTTAGCTCAAATACAGAACAAAGAGGCAAGTGAACACATCTAAATCTTTGGTCATTGCTGTATAGAACTGAATTATTTCAGTCAAACTGTCATTTTAGCTGAAAAATAGAAGAACAATCAGACAGGAGCAGTGATTAGAGACTGTAGAATGATACAAATCCATCTGCATCTTGGCACTAGGAGACCATTAGAACAGTCTATCCCAAATCATGAGACTACCATAGAAGTTATGGTATTGAATAATATGATTCTTTTTTTTGAAGTTAGTGAGGAAGTTAATTACTTTGGTTTATAACAGTATACAGAAGAAAAAAAACCAACTAGTTGGAAAAATGCAAATGTAAACTGTCTGATTTTCTTATTTACATGAGAAACTGAAGAAAATTGTTCTAGCTGGCCACTGCTCTGAGAAGTGAAGCAGAGACTGTATAGAGCATGCAGAAAGGTTTCTGTGCTTTCAAACCTTCTTAGAAATCTCCCAACTATGGTCCTCACTAGGGGCTAGACAGAATGTAACTCCAGCCTCAGGAAAGCTTCACCAGTTACACCCATGCCTTCTTTCCTAGTATTTCCTTCTATCTATACAGTCAGTGCTGCCAGTTGATGCCCAGGCTCTGAAATAAGCACTCCTAGATTTTTTTCTTCTGGGAGTCATAAGATGACTTTATGCTCAGTTGTCACAGGGTCTGCATAGGGGAGTTTTCATCTCTCAGGGCCTCTAAGAGCTCTTTTTGCCATTATGCAGTTCAAAAGGAGAATGAGGGAAAGACTCTGAATGTTCAGCCATCTCTTATGAATCCTGTCACACCAAGGTGCAGCCCCATTTTGTTTACACCATTCACTCAATGCAATGCTTTCTGCTTAATCAATTGCAGTCATATTTCTGTATTTCACATGGTATGTTACTACTGCTTTTGTTATAGCTCAGAAACATGTAGTAATTTATGCTATTAATATGGTTCCATTGGGAAGGGCATTCTGTAATTCTTGGTGTGTGTCATAAAAGCTGTAGTCCCCAGTGAATGCTCCATTTGTTATCATTAATTATTCAGTAATGACAGAACAATAGTGGTGGCTTAGTGCTCAAAACATAGAAATATTTTTCATCTTTTCCAGTACAATAAAATTTGGGGATATTAATGAAGTTCCTCAGTTCCATGTGAGTTAAGTCTTCAAAAGCAACAGGAACTGCCAAAGCGCATGGGAGTGCAGAGATACTAAAAACAAAGGTTAAAAAAGGGACCTCGGTGTTCTGCTTGCAACTGTTTATGTAGTTTCTTCTTCAACCAGAATACTAATTCAGGTCTGTGTATAAGGCTTGTAAGAATCATAAAATCATAGAATATTAGGTGTTGGAAGGGACCTCTAGAGATCAAAAGTCCAAACCCTGTGCTGAAGCAGGATCATCTAGGACAAGCCACACAGGAATGCATCCAGGAAGGTTTTGAAAGTCTCCAGAAAAGAATATATATTTGAATTATTCCCTAATAGAGACAAGGAAGTCAACACACTACTAGTGGTTTCTGTTGCACAAGTAACTGATTTCTAATCTGTGTACAAAGCCCAGAGTCTTGGCTAAGTAGGCTATTTAGTATAGGTTCACCTAACTTTAATCACAGGAGAGTTCCTGTTCACTGGTCTACTGCAGTGGGTCACAAACTGGTCCAGAGGATCTTACTGCCTCTGTGCTCCTGCAAGTGCATTTGTACTCATGATTATAAAGAGTAATGTCTAAAGATCAAAGTGAAAAGGTAATTTTCAACCTTGTAGTGCCCCACAGTGGAGTCAATTACATGAATAATTCAATATATCACAGGGAGCANGCAGAAGTAAAGACTTTTGCTTTCATCCTCCCTACCAGCTGGATATTTATAAATCTAGCCACAATTCTTTGAACATAATCTTCTTCCTTTTCTCTTGGCATGTGAAAGAAAACTCCAGTTGCTCATAATTAGGAGCCGAATCTTCCAGTTTAAGTACAGGAATAATATACAGGAGAAACCTTTCAAATAGGAACTGTGTGAGCATGGAAGGAACAGAGCATTAACAGCATACAGCATGCATGCTAAATCATGCTGAGGTGGGTTGAAGGGGAAATTAAAGTTCTGGGCAATAGCTGTTCCTAATGAAGCCAAGGAGATGGCAGTAGTTTAGCAAAGGAATTAAGTGTTGCTCTTGAAAAATGGGAAGTGACTGATTTGTGAGTCAAGACAATACTAGATCAGTGAAGAAGTGAAGCATAGCTGTGGCTAAAGGAGATGAGCTCTAGTGTTCATGGTGCTGAAGAGATTGGTCAAAAGCATTTTAAGCATAGCTTTTGTGAGGCCATCCCATTGACCTCAGCTGGGCAGTAGGAGTGATACTGTAACAAACATTGATTGCTGCTGCTTTTGAAACAGTTTCTCTCAGTCACCCCCAAAACAATAAAGGTTTATTAATTAATCAGCTTTCATTACTAAGACTGTNATTATAAAGAGTAATGTCTAAAGATCAAAGTGAAAAGGTAATTTTCAACCTTGTAGTGCCCCACAGTGGAGTCAATTACATGAATAATTCAATATATCACAGGGAGCATTGTAAAACCCAGGCAGAGGAAGTACCTTTGTGATAACAGCCCTGGGTCTGCGTGTCTCTATGCCCAAAGTTCACTGGGACTCAGAGCTTTTGCTTTGTTATTTTAAATCAGTGTTCTTTTTGAAGTTTTCTAACAGTTTTATCCTATAGATTACAGGAACAATGGTACCTGTGTTACACTATATTATAGCAGCACTTTGAAGGGGTAAGCAAACAGCTGGGGAGTTATTTCTAAGAAGCCATCAGAAGCAGATTCAATTTGGCAGTCAGCTGCCACCCCATCTTCTCCAAGGTTTTCTAGTGCTCCTTTGCCTGCCCTGAAAACCAAACAGATCAACAGCTTCTGATCGATCACATTCCTGGAGATCCTTTCAGATTCACAAGTAACCTAGAAAAGGCAAGAGGGAATCTGTGCTAACTTCACAGTTGTGAAAACAGATAAGAACCTTTACCTCAAAAGACCTAGCCTACCTTTGTAAGATAAAGAGATTATTTATAAATTTACTTCAGCTCCTCTACACTCCCCTACCTTTATTTTAATCCTTAGTACTGTTGTCTGTATTAGGAATGTTGCACCAAAGCAATCTAATGCTATGGGACAAGGGGAAAAAAAAAATCATGAAATTGTTCCGTTCTCTGCCTTATCCTGACTTTTAAGATCTTGGCATGCTACTGACAGGCAGAAAGAATATGTAATCAGATGTACCTTCTCTCCAAGAACACATGAAAGAACATGTTCTTCAGTTAGCAAAAAAGCTGTCCCAGGAAATTTCTTAATAATAATAAAAAAGTCTCTCACAAGCAAGGAAATAATTTTTTCTCCATAAACTAATTAAAAACATGTTGTAGGGTGTATCTCATGTTCAATTGGGTATGTCAAACACGTGACATTATTTAATATTTCACAGCACAAGGCATTATCTTCAAATGAACATGTTGGATGGCCTTCATTGATATGTAGCAGATGCCATTTCCTTAAATAAATCAGATGAGATTGTTAAGCTACAAGAATAGGTTCAATACTGAACCTAGGGTATCAGAATGTGCTTTTCAAGAAATACTATTTATTACTAGGAGAGAAAGAGCCTGAACTGCATTAATTCTAATACTAGGTGTAGGCAACTTCATTGAGCAGAGCTCTCAAACTGTCATCCTTCTCTTTAAAGGAAGCTGAGGCAGGTGATGTTTACTTAAAGTGCTGGTTTATCTCCCTGGTCAAACTAAAGAGGCAGAAGTAAAGACTTTTGCTTTCATCCTCCCTACCAGCTGGATATTTATAAATCTAGCCACAATTCTTTGAACATAATCTTCTTCCTTTTCTCTTGGCATGTGAAAGAAAACTCCAGTTGCTCATAATTAGGAGCCGAATCTTCCAGTTTAAGTACAGGAATAATATACAGGAGAAACCTTTCAAATAGGAACTGTGTGAGCATGGAAGGAACAGAGCATTAACAGCATACAGCATGCATGCTAAATCATGCTGAGGTGGGTTGAAGGGGAAATTAAAGTTCTGGGCAATAGCTGTTCCTAATGAAGCCAAGGAGATGGCAGTAGTTTAGCAAAGGAATTAAGTGTTGCTCTTGAAAAATGGGAAGTGACTGATTTGTGAGTCAAGACAATACTAGATCAGTGAAGAAGTGAAGCATAGCTGTGGCTAAAGGAGATGAGCTCTAGTGTTCATGGTGCTGAAGAGATTGGTCAAAAGCATTTTAAGCATAGCTTTTGTGAGGCCATCCCATTGACCTCAGCTGGGCAGTAGGAGTGATACTGTAACAAACATTGATTGCTGCTGCTTTTGAAACAGTTTCTCTCAGTCACCCCCAAAACAATAAAGGTTTATTAATTAATCAGCTTTCATTACTAAGACTGTTTCCCTCTTTTTATTTGTGTGTCTCTTTCTTCCCTTTCTTCTTCTACCTCTTTTTGTCTTTACACGCATTGCCTGAGGCATTTGCATGTTCACTAATTTTTCAATATTCATAAAGCAAAAGTCATCCATAGCCTATGGGGTAGTACATATCCATTCACATGTGACATACAGACCTTTTCGGAAATGGTGAAGAATCTTTATCCTGTACTAAAAGCTGTCACACATGGCACAGACACTCAATTGTACTCACAGAGTGTGCTCCCAGTAACTTTGCCAGACACAGATTCAATATTGTACTAAAGAGGGGAAAGAATGAGACAGAATGTCTCTAGGATGTTCTTTAATTTGGAAAAGAGAGGAAAAACAAAGATAACAAAGAGGAAAAATAAGAAAGGAGAGAGATGAAAAAGTTAATAGAAAAAAGAAAAGAAAGCAAACTATCATGTAGAATTTATTTGTACATATCCTTTTAAATCTGCTAAATATTCTTAGAAAGAGTATGAGAGTATGAACAAAGCACTATATACTGTACACATCATACAATAAACTTTAAAAAGTCCATTTCAAGTCCTTAATAAAACTAGTTTAGCAATCTACAAACAAGAATGCTTTTAACATTGCAACACCCAGAGACATTTGATAGGTCTTGTGGCTTGGATCTCATTCTTGGTGGGGGTCACTCTTTATATCTTATTCAGAGTGTTTACATCTTTGTGGTGTCAGCAACATAGACGCCTCTTTATAAGACCAGCAAGAAAAAAACAGCAATAAATCTCTGCAGTGTGTTATCAGTATGCCTGCACATCTGAAATATTTAAATGTAAACCAGTCCTTTTCTTTTAAAACCTTAAATTGAAGCTCACAAAGGATTGATTACAATTTTTCTATCCAAGATGATCTGAACAAAGATAAGGCTAATATTTTCTTTTAATGTAACCTGTGAGAAAAAACCACATTATTTTATTAGAAGTATTGTCTGTGGTTTGTCACTTTGGGACTGCAGCCAAAACTGTTCTTACAGAAAAAAGTACAGGTCACTGATAAAATTATATAGCCTGTGTGTTAAAAGAACACAGTAAAAACTTTGATTGTTTAGATGAAAAATAAATAAAAACTTCTTCTGTGTTTATATTCATAATTTAAAATGTAATGTTATTCAGGCAGGTGAATACAGATTCCTTTAAGGATTCTGTAAGTAGCTGGGGAGATTTTGTGTAACTGGACATCTGTGCTGTATTTCTTTGATGAATTGATTAAAATTGAGATTTTAATCTCCTCTTTTGATAAACAATAATATTTTCATAACAATGCAATCCACAAAGAATCAAAGCTTCATTGTGTTAAGCACTTTTAGAGTGTTCAGCACTTTTGAGAGTAAATAGTTTCTGCCCAACAGAGAACTTACTGAAAGGATGGGACCTGAGACAGTGATAAATAGATAACTTGGGTTTGTAAGGCAGGAGAAAGAAAGACCCATACAGAGAAAACTACAAAGCCAGGTGGATTTGAATAAATGAATAAATGAACAGCTTCAGACTGCAACAATCTAGAGTGACCAGAGAAGAGGTAGAATTACCTGGGTTGTCATTCTCTTCTTATTAACAGAGTGCTAAACCTAACAAAGGAGGAAATGAATTAATATGGAGATTGAAGGAAACAAAAGAGATTTTGATAAAGAATCCTTCAAAAGATTCAAGGTCAAAATGTATGTTTTAATTTAAGAGTGGTAGCAGCTCCTCATGTATATTTGCCCTCTTTCACTTCTGTGTCAGTACTTGAGTGCCATGAATTCCCTTTTGATGACTGTATGTTTTGGAAAACTCACCACACAGTAAAGCCATTCTTTCCAATATGACTCTACTTCATATAATCCTTTCATGGGTGAGAAATACATTGTCATCTCTTCTCTGAGACATATACCATAGAGTGGGTGTGTACCTACCTTCCAAGAGATACTCTTATTTACAATGCAAGAGTACAAAAAAAGTGTGTATTCAGCTATCTCTTCTGAACAGCAGCTGTTGTTCATACATGCTGCCTATGTACAGAGCAGGTGATCCTTCTCTGGAGAGGGGGTTGGACTAGATGATCTTCTAGGTCCCTTCCAACCCCTAACATTCTGTGNTTTCCCTCTTTTTATTTGTGTGTCTCTTTCTTCCCTTTCTTCTTCTACCTCTTTTTGTCTTTACACGCATTGCCTGAGGCATTTGCATGTTCACTAATTTTTCAATATTCATAAAGCAAAAGTCATCCATAGCCTATGGGGTAGTACATATCCATTCACATGTGACATACAGACCTTTTCGGAAATGGTGAAGAATCTTTATCCTGTACTAAAAGCTGTCACACATGGCACAGACACTCAATTGTACTCACAGAGTGTGCTCCCAGTAACTTTGCCAGACACAGATTCAATATTGTACTAAAGAGGGGAAAGAATGAGACAGAATGTCTCTAGGATGTTCTTTAATTTGGAAAAGAGAGGAAAAACAAAGATAACAAAGAGGAAAAATAAGAAAGGAGAGAGATGAAAAAGTTAATAGAAAAAAGAAAAGAAAGCAAACTATCATGTAGAATTTANCACTCTTTATATCTTATTCAGAGTGTTTACATCTTTGTGGTGTCAGCAACATAGACGCCTCTTTATAAGACCAGCAAGAAAAAAACAGCAATAAATCTCTGCAGTGTGTTATCAGTATGCCTGCACATCTGAAATATTTAAATGTAAACCAGTCCTTTTCTTTTAAAACCTTAAATTGAAGCTCACAAAGGATTGATTACAATTTTTCTATCCAAGATGATCTGAACAAAGATAAGGCTAATATTTTCTTTTAATGTAACCTGTGAGAAAAAACCACATTATTTTATTAGAAGTATTGTCTGTGGTTTGTCACTTTGGGACTGCAGCCAAAACTGTTCTTACAGAAAAAAGTACAGGTCACTGATAAAATTATATAGCCTGTGTGTTAAAAGAACACAGTAAAAACTTTGATTGTTTAGATGAAAAATAAATAAAAACTTCTTCTGTGTTTATATTCATAATTTAAAATGTAATGTTATTCAGGCAGGTGAATACAGATTCCTTTAAGGATTCTGTAAGTAGCTGGGGAGATTTTGTGTAACTGGACATCTGTGCTGTATTTCTTTGATGAATTGATTAAAATTGAGATTTTAATCTCCTCTTTTGATAAACAATAATATTTTCATAACAATGCAATCCACAAAGAATCAAAGCTTCATTGTGTTAAGCACTTTTAGAGTGTTCAGCACTTTTGAGAGTAAATAGTTTCTGCCCAACAGAGAACTTACTGAAAGGATGGGACCTGAGACAGTGATAAATAGATAACTTGGGTTTGTAAGGCAGGAGAAAGAAAGACCCATACAGAGAAAACTACAAAGCCAGGTGGATTTGAATAAATGAATAAATGAACAGCTTCAGACTGCAACAATCTAGAGTGACCAGAGAAGAGGTAGAATTACCTGGGTTGTCATTCTCTTCTTATTAACAGAGTGCTAAACCTAACAAAGGAGGAAATGAATTAATATGGAGATTGAAGGAAACAAAAGAGATTTTGATAAAGAATCCTTCAAAAGATTCAAGGTCAAAATGTATGTTTTAATTTAAGAGTGGTAGCAGCTCCTCATGTATATTTGCCCTCTTTCACTTCTGTGTCAGTACTTGAGTGCCATGAATTCCCTTTTGATGACTGTATGTTTTGGAAAACTCACCACACAGTAAAGCCATTCTTTCCAATATGACTCTACTTCATATAATCCTTTCATGGGTGAGAAATACATTGTCATCTCTTCTCTGAGACATATACCATAGAGTGGGTGTGTACCTACCTTCCAAGAGATACTCTTATTTACAATGCAAGAGTACAAAAAAAGTGTGTATTCAGCTATCTCTTCTGAACAGCAGCTGTTGTTCATACATGCTGCCTATGTACAGAGCAGGTGATCCTTCTCTGGAGAGGGGGTTGGACTAGATGATCTTCTAGGTCCCTTCCAACCCCTAACATTCTGTGTGATTCTGTGATTTTTTTTTTACCTCATCTGCTTAACACAGTAATTGTTCAGTTGAAATAGAGGTTAGTCATTTGGTCTTGGTCTTGGTCTTGACAGCACCTGGTAGAAATTTTGGCAACAAAAGGGGATATGTACGTCTAAATTTTCCACACCTTAACTTGAAGCAGACACATCATAGGTATGAATTAGGCCTGTACATAGGCAGCATGTGTGGATAATACATAGACATTTTCAGAGATCAAGTCAGCCCACCATGAATGCAGGCCACCATGACGTTCCAGTTTTCAAGAATTTTTACAACAGCATCAAAATATCAGTGCAGAATTCATAAGCTGCACAAAGACAAGGCCAACCCACACACCCAAATGGATATTTCCCAGCTGCTGAGTGAGTGGTGTCCCCTGCTGCTATCTCTGTCTTAGCAGCTGAGAAAGAGTTTTCTGATGCTTTAAGGGTAGTTGGGCCATTTTTCCCCTTTAGGANCAGATTCAATATTGTACTAAAGAGGGGAAAGAATGAGACAGAATGTCTCTAGGATGTTCTTTAATTTGGAAAAGAGAGGAAAAACAAAGATAACAAAGAGGAAAAATAAGAAAGGAGAGAGATGAAAAAGTTAATAGAAAAAAGAAAAGAAAGCAAACTATCATGTAGAATTTATTTGTACATATCCTTTTAAATCTGCTAAATATTCTTAGAAAGAGTATGAGAGTATGAACAAAGCACTATATACTGTACACATCATACAATAAACTTTAAAAAGTCCATTTCAAGTCCTTAATAAAACTAGTTTAGCAATCTACAAACAAGAATGCTTTTAACATTGCAACACCCAGAGACATTTGATAGGTCTTGTGGCTTGGATCTCATTCTTGGTGGGGGTCACTCTTTATATCTTATTCAGAGTGTTTACATCTTTGTGGTGTCAGCAACATAGACGCCTCTTTATAAGACCAGCAAGAAAAAAACAGCAATAAATCTCTGCAGTGTGTTATCAGTATGCCTGCACATCTGAAATATTTAAATGTAAACCAGTCCTTTTCTTTTAAAACCTTAAATTGAAGCTCACAAAGGATTGATTACAATTTTTCTATCCAAGATGATCTGAACAAAGATAAGGCTAATATTTTCTTTTAATGTAACCTGTGAGAAAAAACCACATTATTTTATTAGAAGTATTGTCTGTGGTTTGTCACTTTGGGACTGCAGCCAAAACTGTTCTTACAGAAAAAAGTACAGGTCACTGATAAAATTATATAGCCTGTGTGTTAAAAGAACACAGTAAAAACTTTGATTGTTTAGATGAAAAATAAATAAAAACTTCTTCTGTGTTTATATTCATAATTTAAAATGTAATGTTATTCAGGCAGGTGAATACAGATTCCTTTAAGGATTCTGTAAGTAGCTGGGGAGATTTTGTGTAACTGGACATCTGTGCTGTATTTCTTTGATGAATTGATTAAAATTGAGATTTTAATCTCCTCTTTTGATAAACAATAATATTTTCATAACAATGCAATCCACAAAGAATCAAAGCTTCATTGTGTTAAGCACTTTTAGAGTGTTCAGCACTTTTGAGAGTAAATAGTTTCTGCCCAACAGAGAACTTACTGAAAGGATGGGACCTGAGACAGTGATAAATAGATAACTTGGGTTTGTAAGGCAGGAGAAAGAAAGACCCATACAGAGAAAACTACAAAGCCAGGTGGATTTGAATAAATGAATAAATGAACAGCTTCAGACTGCAACAATCTAGAGTGACCAGAGAAGAGGTAGAATTACCTGGGTTGTCATTCTCTTCTTATTAACAGAGTGCTAAACCTAACAAAGGAGGAAATGAATTAATATGGAGATTGAAGGAAACAAAAGAGATTTTGATAAAGAATCCTTCAAAAGATTCAAGGTCAAAATGTATGTTTTAATTTAAGAGTGGTAGCAGCTCCTCATGTATATTTGCCCTCTTTCACTTCTGTGTCAGTACTTGAGTGCCATGAATTCCCTTTTGATGACTGTATGTTTTGGAAAACTCACCACACAGTAAAGCCATTCTTTCCAATATGACTCTACTTCATATAATCCTTTCATGGGTGAGAAATACATTGTCATCTCTTCTCTGAGACATATACCATAGAGTGGGTGTGTACCTACCTTCCAAGAGATACTCTTATTTACAATGCAAGAGTACAAAAAAAGTGTGTATTCAGCTATCTCTTCTGAACAGCAGCTGTTGTTCATACATGCTGCCTATGTACAGAGCAGGTGATCCTTCTCTGGAGAGGGGGTTGGACTAGATGATCTTCTAGGTCCCTTCCAACCCCTAACATTCTGTGTGATTCTGTGATTTTTTTTTTACCTCATCTGCTTAACACAGTAATTGTTCAGTTGAAATAGAGGTTAGTCATTTGGTCTTGGTCTTGGTCTTGACAGCACCTGGTAGAAATTTTGGCAACAAAAGGGGATATGTACGTCTAAATTTTCCACACCTTAACTTGAAGCAGACACATCATAGGTATGAATTAGGCCTGTACATAGGCAGCATGTGTGGATAATACATAGACATTTTCAGAGATCAAGTCAGCCCACCATGAATGCAGGCCACCATGACGTTCCAGTTTTCAAGAATTTTTACAACAGCATCAAAATATCAGTGCAGAATTCATAAGCTGCACAAAGACAAGGCCAACCCACACACCCAAATGGATATTTCCCAGCTGCTGAGTGAGTGGTGTCCCCTGCTGCTATCTCTGTCTTAGCAGCTGAGAAAGAGTTTTCTGATGCTTTAAGGGTAGTTGGGCCATTTTTCCCCTTTAGGATAGAAAGAATGAGAGATTCCTAGAACATTCTCACTGTCTGTGAAGGGTTCCTAGCCACCAATACTGCAAGAAGAGAAGAGGTCTTATTTTTTGCATGAAGAACCTTCAGTGACCTTGTGTTGTATAGTCCTGCTTTAATTTGATTTTATGAATCACAGAATGTTAGGGGTTGGAAGGGACTTGGAAGATCATCTAATCTAGTCCAACCCTTCTGCCAGAGCAGGGTCATCTAGAGCAAGTCACCCAGGAACAGATCCAGGCGGGTCTTGAATGTCTCCAGATAAGGAGACTCCACAACCTCCCTGGGGAGCCCGTTCCAGAGCTCTGTCACCCTCACTGTGAAAAAGTTTTTCCTTGTGTTTACCCTAAGCCTCTTGTGGTCCAGCTTACTCCCATTGCCTCTTTTCCTGTCATTGGATGGCATTGAGAAGAGTCTGGCTTCATCCTCTGAGTGTACACTTGCATCAACATTTAAGTAATCACAGAATCACAGAATCACAGAAATTAGGGGCTGGAAGGGACCTAGAAGATCATCTAGTCCAACCCCCCTGCCTGAGCAGGATCACTTAGACCAAGTCTCTCAGGAACAGATCCAGGCGGGTCTTAAGTGTCTCCAGAGATGGAGACTCCACAACCCCCCTG
>VYZU01010074.1:3613-30875 GCA_013401355.1 Ceyx cyanopectus
GTTCTTTTTATTTGGAAAAAAACATTGTCTTAAGAGCCTGGCAAGAAGACTTGTTTTAAGTGACAATTCAGTATGTTGTTTGCCCTTCAATAAAGAGTTACACTGAGGATCTAGAAGCACTTATCTTAGATTTGCTCCTTTGTGTAGTAAAATCTCATGGCCCAAAACACTAGTGAGAATAGAACCAACAGGCACACTCAAAAGAGGGATTTTAAAGAGGATCTTCACTCTTTGTATGCTCAAATTGCACCTTGTCTGCATTCCCAAGTGGAATGCCATAGAACCAACAAAGATAGAGACCGGTGCTAAGGTTTGGAGAATATAAACCTTTTTCTATAGGTGGTTTAAGCCTATTTGTGTAAATCCAATGTCTTGGAAAGAATCGGTGCTAACCAGGCAAGAAGAAACTGCTGATTTAGACTCTTTACAGACCCTTTAAGGATGCAATTACCCAAGAGAGCTGATCTAATCTAACAGCTTGCTGCCACCAAAAGAAGCAGCTCTGTTTCTCACCACTTGTGACGTTGAACAGACTCAGCTAAGAGCCACGTGTGTGCGCCAAAGAAATTGCAAGTGACAGAATGGGGGAAGGGAAAACAAAATGGAATTGTCCCTTTTGGCAGTGGAAGGTGCTAGAACAGCTACTTTGTTGTCAAGCTGCCCCCCTTTAAAGACATAACAGGGACTAGATTACCTGCCAAGTCCCTGAAAACTAAGGTAAACTCACAGGAGAAAACTGTCAAAGCCAAATGGCTAGAATTATGCAAGTACACTCCTTCCTGCCAACCTTCCCCTCCACTACACAAAGGAAGAAATAAAAAAATCCCAGAAGACTTCAGTGTATATCCTCCTCAGGATTTCTTTTTCCACAAACAAACAGCGAGACACCACTAAGCACACTTACCTGGTACAGACTGTGGCTCCAGCCATGTCCCTGTTACATCCGATGCTTTCCTGAGTGTTTACCTCAGCAGTAACAAACTGAACAGCTGCTGTGGAGTCAACACTCACGTCCAGTCAGCACTCACAGAATTATAGAGGACAACGTCATAACTGCCTGCCAAGCAAGGCATGCACAACTCAAGGGAAACATGCAAATACAGTTTCAGGATCTGCTGCTGTGGCTCAGAGGCAGTGATTATCATCTAGTAACCTGTCGGACCATCGGAAGAGCCAAAAGTTTCAAGGAAGATTTACAACCTCACAGTGGACACACATACAAGGTAATTTCCTTCCTGTATAAAACTTACAGTAATAAATTGTCTCAAAATCTGCCATACAGACCTTTTCATGTTAAGTCAAGGGAGTAGGCAGTGTTCCTCACTGAAGTTTTATAAAAGAGCACCTGCAAGACATAGGCAAAACATCAGGACAGTAAGAAAGATGTCATTTTATAAGACCTCACATAAATGAGAATATGCTATAAACTGTGGGGGACACAAGTCCTTTACAGAATGTTACATGTTGAAGCACTGCTGCAAATCAGATTGAACTCTAGCGTCTATCATTTAAAACACTTCAGTTTACTGGACACTAAGAATATTGCTAATGTCAGCAGCACCATTTAATTTATCTGTGTCTTTACAAGCCATGCTGATGCACATTACTTCAGCATTCTACAGTTACTAACAGTAACTGAAGAATAGGTTCATCACAGGTTATTCAGAGTGTAAAGGTGAGTTAACCATGTTCTAGTTAGAAAAGTCACTAGACTACAAGCTTCAGTACAACACAGAACTAAGACAGACAGACAGACTACCAACTTGAAAACAAAGGGCAAAACACATCGCCAAACTTGTACTTTGGTGTCAATACCTCTAACACCACCAAGAGTTAAATAAGAGTTATGAGAGACTGAAGATAGAAACGAAGTTAGCATCACCACCAGGTATCTAGTAAAGAACTTCCCATCTCTCTTTGTACCAGGAAATTCATTTATGGGACAAGCACTCCTTCACCTCAGAATCCCAGTCGTGCAGCTGGCCCTCTGACCTACCAGCTTTCATGTTCCTTTCTTTCCCAAAGTAACCAGTTTTCATTGTTTTTTATCTAGTAATAAGGAAAAATAAGGATATAGCTTACAGAAGAACCTTTAGCACTGGAAAACAAGCAATAACAAAGTGACAAATTCAAAAGTCTTGTGCTAAAATTCAACTGATCATAAAGCTACCACAGTCAGTGGAATTCCAAGTCCCATTCCNTTACACTGAGGATCTAGAAGCACTTATCTTAGATTTGCTCCTTTGTGTAGTAAAATCTCATGGCCCAAAACACTAGTGAGAATAGAACCAACAGGCACACTCAAAAGAGGGATTTTAAAGAGGATCTTCACTCTTTGTATGCTCAAATTGCACCTTGTCTGCATTCCCAAGTGGAATGCCATAGAACCAACAAAGATAGAGACCGGTGCTAAGGTTTGGAGAATATAAACCTTTTTCTATAGGTGGTTTAAGCCTATTTGTGTAAATCCAATGTCTTGGAAAGAATCGGTGCTAACCAGGCAAGAAGAAACTGCTGATTTAGACTCTTTACAGACCCTTTAAGGATGCAATTACCCAAGAGAGCTGATCTAATCTAACAGCTTGCTGCCACCAAAAGAAGCAGCTCTGTTTCTCACCACTTGTGACGTTGAACAGACTCAGCTAAGAGCCACGTGTGTGCGCCAAAGAAATTGCAAGTGACAGAATGGGGGAAGGGAAAACAAAATGGAATTGTCCCTTTTGGCAGTGGAAGGTGCTAGAACAGCTACTTTGTTGTCAAGCTGCCCCCCTTTAAAGACGTAACAGGGACTAGATTACCTGCCAAGTCCCTGAAAACTAAGGTAAACTCACAGGAGAAAACTGTCAAAGCCAAATGGCTAGAATTATGCAAGTACACTCCTTCCTGCCAACCTTCCCCTCCACTACACAAAGGAAGAAATAAAAAAATCCCAGAAGACTTCAGTGTATATCCTCCTCAGGATTTCTTTTTCCACAAACAAACAGCGAGACACCACTAAGCACACTTACCTGGTACAGACTGTGGCTCCAGCCATGTCCCTGTTACATCCGATGCTTTCCTGAGTGTTTACCTCAGCAGTAACAAACTGAACAGCTGCTGTGGAGTCAACACTCACGTCCAGTCAGCACTCACAGAATTATAGAGGACAACGTCATAACTGCCTGCCAAGCAAGGCATGCACAACTCAAGGGAAACATGCAAATACAGTTTCAGGATCTGCTGCTGTGGCTCAGAGGCAGTGATTATCATCTAGTAACCTGTCGGACCATCGGAAGAGCCAAAAGTTTCAAGGAAGATTTACAACCTCACAGTGGACACACATACAAGGTAATTTCCTTCCTGTATAAAACTTACAGTAATAAATTGTCTCAAAATCTGCCATACAGACCTTTTCATGTTAAGTCAAGGGAGTAGGCAGTGTTCCTCACTGAAGTTTTATAAAAGAGCACCTGCAAGACATAGGCAAAACATCAGGACAGTAAGAAAGATGTCATTTTATAAGACCTCACATAAATGAGAATATGCTATAAACTGTGGGGGACACAAGTCCTTTACAGAATGTTACATGTTGAAGCACTGCTGCAAATCAGATTGAACTCTAGCGTCTATCATTTAAAACACTTCAGTTTACTGGACACTAAGAATATTGCTAATGTCAGCAGCACCATTTAATTTATCTGTGTCTTTACAAGCCATGCTGATGCACATTACTTCAGCATTCTACAGTTACTAACAGTAACTGAAGAATAGGTTCATCACAGGTTATTCAGAGTGTAAAGGTGAGTTAACCATGTTCTAGTTAGAAAAGTCACTAGACTACAAGCTTCAGTACAACACAGAACTAAGACAGACAGACAGACTACCAACTTGAAAACAAAGGGCAAAACACATCGCCAAACTTGTACTTTGGTGTCAATACCTCTAACACCACCAAGAGTTAAATAAGAGTTATGAGAGACTGAAGATAGAAACGAAGTTAGCATCACCACCAGGTATCTAGTAAAGAACTTCCCATCTCTCTTTGTACCAGGAAATTCANAGAAATAAAACTACTGATTTTTATACCAAATTCAGCAATGTTAATGATACTATCATACTATATCAGTCTTAAGAAGTAGATTATGTAATACAACACAAGGCACCAAGGTTTGTGAAACACTGTTCTATCACCTCTCCTCCCTTGAAGGATGACACACACTGAAACACTGACTTGTTCATCAGAATCAAAATCATCCATGTAACTGCTGGGATAAGCCACTTGAAGACTGATACTTCCACAAGCCAGAAATGGTATGATGTTTGACCAAAATAATTGAAGCATCAAAGGAATATTAATTCTTTTTCTCAGAAAACACACTGAAGAAACTTTCCCTCTATACATCAGTTCTCAATATGCTATCACATTAAGGATGAGCCCTATTTTCTGAGGAAGCTCATGAAGAGGTGAAAGAAAATTGAGTACAACCTTGCCAGCAGTTAGCAGCTTTCAGACATGACAAATTTGAGTTTGGCACTGAACTAGTTACCTTACTAGCAACGATGGGTAATTATCTATAGAAAGCAAATTTAATTTCTCATCTTTCTGCACTGTCAACTATAAAGCACCTTGTTCCACTAGGATAGGTTGCAGAAGTTTAGGATGTCTCATCTCATTTTAAGGGCTCATATCTAGTCAGCAAGAAAATGCACTTCAGCAGATTCTTCCACAAGTCCATCTAAATCAACTATCCTTCCAGCAATTTCAGTATCTGTTGGCAGCTCTGAGGTTAACCCATCAGAGCACACGATATTATATGGTAAATTACAGTGACATGTCAGCTCCATGCTATCCGTAGGTTCAGGGTGATCACTGACAACCAAGGTAGCCCAGTGCTTAGTCAAATTCAGGCTGCAGAGCAAGAACAAGATGAAGCTAAACTTGCTAGTCAGCAAGGAAAAAAACAAAACCAACCAAACAACAACCCACTTTAGGGAGTTAGTTATCAGAGTACAGTCTCATTTGGTTCAAAGGATATATTTACAGCTGATCAATCTAACCTGTAATTTAAANAAAAACATGCTTTTATTTTAAGCATCCAATCAAGAGTTTGGTGATATGGCATGTTCTTTTGGTATTAAAGAAAAGTGTTTCCATAACAAGTTATTTCAGCCTACAAGTAAAATATAGAAGCACTGATCCAAAAACAAACAAAAGGAGGAAAATAACATAGCCATTTAAAAGTATATTTTGATTCCTTGAGACACACNTCTAACCTGTAATTTAAAGCCATGCCAGCGTCCCCACTGGCTCTTTAGTGACATTTCTCAAGTTTGAGAGAAACCCCTTTACTGCTCTGACAGAGGGCAAACTAGGCTACTGAAGCTTCTTTCAGTGCTTGACAATGCCAAAGTTGTAAGGACAAAGCTGTGTAGCTTCCCTACACACTGAACTAAAGCAATTTTGTATGGTAGGTCCTCAGTAAGGCTGTCACTCCTAACACTGCTTCCCAAAGATGTTTGGATTTACACAAGACAATCCCAGACCCAATCATTACAGAAGTGCATGACTGGGTCCAGAGCAGTCCTAAGGCACTGGTCTCTTGTGACAAGTATCTAGGGATAGAACAAGAGGTAAAGGCCTCAAGGGACGTTTAGACTGGACATGAGGAATTTTTTTTTTCACTTAAAGGGTTGTCAGGCATTGGAACAGGCTGCCCAAGGAGATGGTTGAATCACTATCTCTGGATGTGTTTAAAAGTCATATAGATGTGATGCTTGGGGCTATGGCTTAGAGGTGGACTTGTTAGAGCTGCGTTAATGTTTTGACTCTATGATATTGAAGGTCTTTCCTGCCTAAATGATTCTATGAGTCTACAGACTGATATGATGAATATATGATGAACCATATATTGACAGAAACTAAAAGACAACCCTGTTTTGCTTTCTAAACCACATTTTTAACAGAAGGCAGTATATGCACTGTGCTACTGTTTCACACATGCACATGTATGATAGGACTCCCAACAGAAGGAGCACTACACCACAAACACCCTGCAGGGAGAACATGCATGTATGGCAGGGGAGAANCTATGGGATAGTTGGAACAGTACATCAAGAACCTTCCCAGTTCTTTTTATTTGGAAAAAAACATTGTCTTAAGAGCCTGGCAAGAAGACTTGTTTTAAGTGACAATTCAGTATGTTGTTTGCCCTTCAATAAAGAGTNACTCATCTTGTTTCATATACTGCTGATAAAACACTTAAGTGCCAGAGAGATTAGCATAATACAAATAAATATGAAAGAGAAAACTGAGTACATAACTTCCTCTCATAAAAAGAACAATTCAGCATTTAAGTGTTTTTTCTAAGTAGTCTGACTAAACTGGGTGAAATTGAGATTTACAAATAACAGGAGCTAATCAGGGATTAGGTACTATTGTCATGGTGCACATAGTTCGAGCAACTAAATCAAATCAGCAGAAACTCATGACCTTGCCTTCCACTGCTGAGGGTCCTTAGTCACATGCATACTTTTGCAGCTGGAAGGGATAACATTACATACCAAAGTCAGCAAAAATGGCTCAGCCATTTCCAAGAAATGTTTACAAAAAATAATAATTTAAAAGTAGTACTTTTTTTTTTTCTAGCCACTTTGAAGCACTAGTATTTTCATGCTTTCCACCAAAGGGTAGATATGTGACAGCAAGTCAAAGAGATCAAGAACATGCTTTCCACACAAGCAACCCTTCAAAATCTAGCCATCTTGTAGATCTGGGGAAAACAAGTCTACATTTACTCAAGAAATCTCCACTAGTCATTACATTTATTTTTTTCTCTGCAAACTGAATCTGTGCTCAGCATACACGAATAATTTGAAGTTCCTATCCCATTGCTCCACTGCACATGCAGCATTCCCACAAGATGAATGAGCATACCTCAGTCAGTGCTATGGCAACACAGCTGGACTTGTTGCAATCATTTCTCTAATGCTAAAAAAACAAACAAACAAAAACAAAATAGTAAGACAATATTTAATTTTCTTAATACCATCCTAAACGTGCCCAAATTGCTGGACTTAAATAGCAGGGATGAAGCAGCTGAACCGAAGACATCACAAAGACTAAAGTGGTAAAGCTAAGACCGTCTAACAGTGGAAGGAAAAACAATGACCAAAACTGACAGTTAAGACTGAACTCAAATGAAAAGCTCAGGGACCGCAGCAATTGCAAGCAGCATATTTAAGATGCAAAAAATGAGTGGGGTAACGGCACCAGAGTGGTGAGTAGAAAAGAGCCAAATCCAGCAACCAAAGAAATTGCAACCAGTTGTCCAATTACAGACTACCATTATTTTTCCTTTCACCAACATCATGATAGCTTTATTCCTAAGCTTCTGAATGTTGAACCCTCTAACAGAATCTGTTACGTATAGGTTTCCCTATAATTTTATGGATTTACTTAAATGGAAAAAAAATGTACTACAGAAGATTGCATAGAACCATATACACAGGCTTGGTAAAAATATACTGAATTTGAGTACTCTACTAAAAACATGCTTTTATTTTAAGCATCCAATCAAGAGTTTGGTGATATGGCATGTTCTTTTGGTATTAAAGAAAAGTGTTTCCATAACAAGTTATTTCAGCCTACAAGTAAAATATAGAAGCACTGATCCAAAAACAAACAAAAGGAGGAAAATAACATAGCCATTTAAAAGTATATTTTGATTCCTTGAGACACACTCTTAAAAAAAACACTAGATGAAAACTATGCTGTCAAAAAACATGGTCAGAAAGCTCCTTTTGACTTAGAAAAAACAGTATTCAATAAGCACAGGTCAAAGATATACAGATTCACAGATATTAGGGCTTGGAAGGGACCGAGAAGATCATCTAGTCCAACCCCCGTGCCTGAGCAGGATCACCTAGACCTAGTCGCCCAGGAACAGATCCAGGAGGGTCTTGAGTGTCTCCAGAGATGGAGACTCCACAACCTCCCTGGGCAGCCTGTTCCAGAGCTCTGTCACCCTCACTGAGAAAAAGTTCTTCCTTGTCTATATGCACTAAACTCTTAGAAATCTTGGAAAAAAGGAAATGCTGCATTCTTGGAAAATGGTAGAAAACTGAAAAGTGTACAAATTATTTATGACAACTGAAATAATTTTAAGTGTACTTGCATTTTGCACAAGATCTCCTACAATATTTGTAGAATAACAACGCATTAGACAATTTCAGTCTATTGGGGAAGCAACAACAGATGTTTGTAACCAGAGCCCAACCATCACATATCACAAGGAGAACCATCTACCAGTTTTACAACACCAGAGGCTAGAAGTCATGCAGCAACTGTGACAAACTACAGGCAGTCGAGAGCACAAAGAAACTTTTCATCATCTGGATGTTTCAAAACCATAGCTGAATAACTATGGAATAAGATAAACCTACATCTCCTTGTTGAGTCAAACTCAAGAACCTTCACATACTGTTTGAGCACTACAAATTCTTGTTCAAAACCCTCACCAAGTGTTTCTAATCTTAAAGGTAATCTCTATACCAGATCGCCTAGTGAACACAGGTTCACTGCTATTAAAGTCTGAAAAACATTCAAGACCATTTGGAAGAGAGAGATTTCATCTTTCACCCAAGGCTACAAAGCTGTCCATTCTGCTTATTCACAAGCAGATTTGAAAGCAAGTGAAATAGGAAAGAAACTTCGTGCTATTTCTTGGGCCATTTATCCCTCTGAACACTGACATACCAGCAAATATAAACTACTGAAAAGTTGCAAAAGATTTAACACTGTGACTAAGTCTATATAGCCCCTCCTCCAAATATTTCTCATCTTATCTACAGAACAACAAACACGATATTCCTAGAAATTCTAAAGGAAACATTTGAAAAAGTACTTGGGATCATTTCCAAAATTTTTGCCATGTCACTGAAGAGGATGACATCTCCACTTTTTAAAAACTGTGTGAATCTCCAAATAAAGCTTCCCAGATAAAAAAAAAAGAGAGGATTATCATGTATAATCAACTCTGTTCCTGTGTAACTTGGTCTAGGTGATCCTGCTCTGGCAGGGGGACTGGACTAGATGATCTTCTAGGTCCCTGCCAACCCCTAACATTCTGTGATTCTGTGATTCAGTAATAGTGAATTTTTGTCAGTCATTTAAAAAGCCTACTATTTATTTCTGCTAAGGATTGAAAGAAACCATGACAAAATGACTGAAGACTTCACCAGTTGTTCTTCTTCTCCCATGGGTAAGGGAGACTCAATACCCACACAGTAAAGCTCTGAATTAGATCTCACTTCATTTAAAACTGTAATCTACTTAAAGAAAATTAAAAGCCCCCAATACATTAGTGATATACAAACATACCATCAATCATTGTTTGCTAGAACTCCCTTTAAGGTTACCGTAGTCCTAAAAAGCTATAAAACTACAATCTTAAAACACCTGTTCTTTAATCAGGGGCATTCCAACCCATTATATAATTATTCCTTAGATGTGAACAGTCTTAACCGTCTTTTGACATTTTAATTACGTGCTCTTTGTCAACACTACCTAGTTACTGATGCTAAACAAACAGTAACCACCTGGCTTTTCCCTCTGTTATCTCATTCTTCTTAAAAAGTTAAGGACAATTAGTAGTCTAAAACAAAAACACTGAGAGGGAGGGCATCACTTTTAGTCTTAGCAAAGCTACTAAAAACGTTTATAACCGTTGAAGTTATAAAAGTGGAGATAGGTTGCCAAAGATGAGTTACTTTTGGGGCTCAGGCTAAGAATATTCTTTAATATTCAACGAAGGGGAAAAGAAAAAAAAAAGTAGGACACAATGTACTCTAAACAACGAGTAGAATCGGAGACACTCTCACTGGCTTGATAACCGCATCTCTCCCAGGCTCCAGCGTTACTCTGTGCAACTGCACAGATGTTTCAGTCAGTCGCGGTACTTCAGCAGCACAAAAGCAGAGCTGAGCTTTAAGTTCAGCCTCTCCTCAACTTCCTCCACAACACCGAAGTCCGCTAGTAACTCGAAGACACTCTTCCAGCAAACACCGCAGTTATTTACAACTCCGGGTGGCCGGTTCAGAGCCTGTCTCTCCAAGAGCCCTCCTCCGCTCCCGGGAAGCAGAGATCCCCACGAACCGGGACCTTTGTTCAGGCCAACGCTACGGCGGGGAGGTCCCCGCGCCAACCCCGCTCACGGATCCCGTCGTACCTCCACAAAAGGTTTCGGCGTAAAGGGGGCCGGCGGTCTCCTGGGAACGGCGGATTGGTCCGGCCGCCCCCTTTTGTTTCCTCTCTCGTCCCGGGAGACGAGGTGGGCGGCTGAGAGCCGCCCCTACTCCCGCAGCGGCCTGTCACGGCGGCGGAGGGCAAGCCCCGGACCGGGCCAACCTCCTGGCCGGCGCCACGACACAGGCGCTCAAACAAGAGAAGGGGGGGGGGGGAAACTCTAAGTCCGAGCCGACAGCAAACCCCGCCCTCTGCCCGGCGGAGTGGAGGGAGGGAGCACCGAGCCCTGGGGGTTCCGAGCGCCAGCGAAGGCCCCGGTCAGAGCGGGATGGCAGCACGCCCGCCTCCCCTCCCTCCCTCCGGCCCCCTGCCGCGGGCTGCCACCGGCCCACGCCGTGGAACAGCCTTGAGCACTTTCCCCGCCAAACGGAAACTCCCGAGTGAGGCACCCGCCCCACGCCGCACCCGGTCCCACTCCCTGAGGCTCACCTGGCGCCGCGGCGTCCCCTCGCGCGGTCACTGCTCCGCGGACACCCGCATGAAGCGCTCGCTCCGGCTCCCCACGCTTCCTCGGGGCTTCCGGGAGCGGCACCCGCCGCGCCGCTGCGGCCCCAGAGCGTCCTCCCGGGGGAGGGCGGGCTCAGCTCCGCTCGCTCGGCGGGGCCCCGCTCAGCGGCTGCCGAGCCACATGTCCGCGTGCGGCGAATATTGCGCAGCACCGGCGGGGGCCGCAGGGGGGCGCTGCTCCGCCGCCTTCCGCCGAGGAGGCGGGGCTCGGGGACGGGGCGGTGGCGCTGCCGCGGACGGGCGGCGCCAGCGAGACGCCTCCAAACCGTCCCACGCCGTTGGCAAGAGCATTGTGGGATAGGTCCTCCGCCCGTGACGTGAAGAGCGGAGGGGCGGGGCACTCGCGAGAGGGAGAAGGGGAAGTGGGAGGGGAGGGCACGTGACCCGCTGCCGCCCTTCGGCGAGGAGCCAATGGGGCGAGGGTGGGCGGGCACGCGGGGCCGGGGCGGGGCGGAGCCGCGCCTCGCGGGCGGGGGCGCCCCCTGGTGGCAGCGCAGCGGCAGGGCGCGGCCTGGGGGCGCGCGGGAGGTGACGTCATCTGGCCACGACGCGGGGGCGCCCCGGGTGCCTTTTTAGATTTTATTTTTTAATGAAATCGTTTTAACAAAACTGGAGCTTTTGACGGAGCCCCGTGGCCACAGCAGCGCGAACCGTTTAAGCAGGCGTCGGGAGCTGACGAGCCGGCCTAGGTTTAGCCGGAGGTTGCGGGGCGCGATGGCGGCGGCGGGGCGAGAGGCCGCGGCGGGCTGGGGCGGGCCCTGGGAGTCGCCGCCGCCCGGAGCGCTCGCCGGGAGGGGCGGGGCTGTCGGCCTTGTGCCCCCAGAGCCGTGCTGCCGGCGGCCCTGCCTGTTTGCTGGGGGCCGTCGGCGTGGCCAGGGTGCTGTGCGGCCAGCGCACGGCTACCGCGAGGGTCCCAGCTGGCGGCTGTGCGGGCAGAGGCCGCAGTGCTGCTGCCAGCGCCTGAAGGGCCGGGCCCTCCGGACGCGCACGGTGTCGGTGGTGGTTGGTGCTGGCCAGCGCTTGTGCGCCTCGCAGAAGTAGCGAGATTTTACCCTTATACATAAGGGTGAGCCGTTTCTTCAAGGCAGTTTGCTATATTCTCTTACATCCTGATTAGAGCAAAACCAAAAGTTGTTCGATGCGGCAGCTTCTGTGGCTTGCCGATCCTGTTCATAGGTCTCCATCAGAGCACCGCCAGGCTGCGTGCCTCTGCCCGCGGCTCTTCCGCCACAGCCTCAGAAGCAGTGGGGAGCTGGAAGGAGCCGTATGAAACCCTTAGCCACGCCCCAATCACCTGCCATAGCGACAAACAACAGGGAAGGGGAGCCAGCTATCCAAATAAACAGGCTTGGTTGAGTGTCTCCTTGTGTTCAGAATGAAGCTGTTGCAGCTCGAATAAAATGTGTCAGTGTCAGTCTGTCAAGAAATATGATACCTTATTAGTTGCCATGATTACTAACAAGAGTATTAATTTAGAATTAACTCAGAATTTAAATAAGAGCTTGCAGGGACAATGTGGAAAAGTTACAGGAAAAATGGAAAAGACTGGCTTCATTAGCAGACTGTGGAAAGCAGAATATAGACATAGGTTGGAAAGCACAATCTTATGGAGATGAGACATTTAAGGCAAGTCTGACTTGAAAGTTATTAAGGTTAATGAGCTCCCCAAATCTTCAATAGGATCATCTAAAGAAAGGAATAAGCTGTTCTGAAGGTTGGGATTAAAGAAAGCCCTGTTGTAAAGTAAGAAAGATGATTTTCAGTGCTGTGTTTTGAATAAACTGAAATCTTGAATAACCCTACAACATGACTGAAGCAATTAGGACATGAGGGAGAACAACAGCAGAAAACCTGCTGTGTATTTGATGAGCCAACCATAGAGGTAAGGTTCTGTTGCAAGGAAGGATTACCACACAGAACTGATGGGTGTTACTATTTGTTACTGTTGAGTCTTTTCATTAAAAAGACTACTAAGTCACTTGGGGCTAAGAGATGCGGAGAAAGTTGTGGCATTCCCTGTGTCTGTCACCAGTCACAAAGACATTGCTGTTGTCTACTCATTGTGCACAGATCATGTGGCACAGAAGAGCCTGGCAAGCTGAACAGAGGCATCTGTGAGAGGAATGCAAAGAGAAACACCCATAACTTCTGAGGAGTTATAAGTAATTTTGTTTGATCCTCTGAATGTATGTCTTGCATCCAACCCAGCATTGGCCTTTGTAACTATGCACACACCTTCAAGGTAATGTAGGGACAGGACAACAGCTTTGGCCCTTTCTCATCCACCTTTGGAGGTGGGCATGTACTGTACACTATCTATGGTGGAGAGAAAAACCTGAGACTTCACTGCTGTCACCTCTGGCAAATACGTCTTGAGCTTTCCTATGTGTACCTGAAGATCCAGCCTGCAGAGGTTTCCAGACCAACCAGGGCTGAAGGGCAGGGCTGTCCCATTGGATTTCTGCTCCCAGCACCAGCCTGTGAGGGTGAACAATTGGTCAGTTCTGTCAGAGGAGGAAGGCAACATGACATGTAGCTCCTTTTGTCTGCTCTGTGCCTGGGGAAAGGAGAAGTGGGTGGTTTAGGCAATAGCTCAAGCAGGCTATTTCTCTGGTTTAAAATTTATACTTTTGGAAAGCTGTTCTGATCCATAACCAGGATCCTTCCTGCTGCATCAGAAGCACTTATGTTTGGTCCTGTCCATCATGAACACTGGGATCAGGTTGTCCACTTTCTCTTTGCAACAGATTTTTATCTGCTATGAACTATTTTAATTCCTTCTCAATCTCCTTCTTGGGTTAAAGAGCATTGAAAGGCTTTTTTAAAATCAAATATACGGCAAGTGTTCATCTGTCCTATCCAAGGGGCCTGTTACTCTGCTATAAAAGGAAATGAGATTGGTTTGGCATCAGTTGTTCTTGAAAAATTATTATTGGTCCTTCTTCTTATCTCTGAAATACTTACAAATATGTTGCTTGAATATTTTTTCCAGTAATTTTCTGGGGATCTTTCTCTCCTCTCTCCAGCAATGAATTTTGATTGTTGCTTTCAAATTCAGCGTTGCCTTGTGTTTATATATTATGCAAAAATTAAAACTAGCTGGAAATAAACAAAGGGGATTAGCTCCTTGTCCTAATGACATAGAGTTCTGAAGTCCACAAGTTCTTTGCTTTTTAGGGAATTTTAACTTTTGGATTTCTGCCATATGTATATCTGTCCAAGTAAGTAGGTTTTGTGTTTCCTATGTCAGGATGCCTCAAATACTTGGCTGTACTGAGAACATTATTTCAGTGTTAGGGCTTTTCATTCTTTCTTTGTTTTGAAAATTGTTGATTGAGAGATTTTGTTTTTTACAATGTGTTTTTGCTTGAAAGCTTCATTGTTTGGAAGTATATAATATAATCTATAAATATGAGTAAGTGGGTTAACATATTAATGAGCAATTCAAGACATGCTTTTTATCTGAAAGGGAATGCAAAATATTGGTCTAGCACCTAAGGAAAAATATTTTTTAGAGTGTAGTCAGGTTATAAACAAATGTTCTGTTTGGTTTTGGTTTGTTTTTTTCTTTGTTTTTTTTCTGTTTTTTTTGTTTGGATTTGGTATTGGTTTATATTTGTTTCAATAACTGTTAGGGCTCATGCTGGAAACAAAGTTATGAAACCTCTATTTGTTTTGGGTTTTTTTTTTGGTTTTGGTTTGTTCTAACACATTATAAGAGATTAATCAGATACTATTTGTTCTACAGTTGGTGTTTAATTTGATTAACTAAATACAGAAAAACCCATTGGTTTAATCTTTGGCAAAACTGATCTTCAAAGGAATCTGATAGGTGGGATTAAACCAGATAAAATCTGGCAGCACACATTTCATATTCACAGCATTTCCATACTCAGGAACCATGTGTATTTCCTGAGAATTTCCTGTTCAATTAAAGTATGTTATGGCTCTTAAGCTAAAGATCTTAGATAAAACCCTAGGAAATCAGTCTTTCTCTGTTCTTTGTGGATAGCAGCAGCCCTTTTATATAGGATCAGAGGAATTTTGTAATGGTCTTGGCTGGAATTTTCCTCTCACCATGCCAGGTTGTGGTCACACTTTGACTGTGCTCCATGGAGATAGACTAGAATCCTCTGGAATACGTCCCACTGTAGAAATGAAAGATGTTATTAACAGCAAGATTGAATATCATGAAGAAGAAAAGGCTTCCTGTGTTTAGGGCTATGAGGAAACAGGATGTGAGATAATTAGCCATAATTAATAATATATAACCATATTGTTTCCTCTACAAGAAGTGGGATGGGTGTTGTCCTGTCATGGAGGCACCATTCTGTAATTATTCCAAGAGTTCACATGAACACTTTGCAAATATTCTAGCAGTGAGCTGTGACCAACCACATTTATTTGTAGTTTTAAGACAAAAAACAAAAAATCCCACCAACCAACAAACAAACAAAAAAAGGCAAAAAACTTGGGAGCTTTTAACACCAGCATATAGTGTGTGCATATCTTGCAATATCTGTCAAAAGTCCAACTGTGCACTCTTCAGCAAAAATAGCCTGCATTCTTTTCTTGTTCCAAATGCTGTTTTCTGATTTGTGGGATGGTGACCTGTCTAACTGACTTAGCACACTGGACTTAAGCTGAACAACCTTATGCAATGGTCCTCTTTGCCACACTTAACATATTTTTCTGCTTTCACTCAAACTTGCTCTAACAGGCTGTGATAAATGCTTGTCTTGGTTTGGACAGGTATCATCTTAAATTTTAGCAATGCGAGACCCGAGGCTTATAAGGAGACAATAATGTTATTAAAGAATACATATACATAGGGAGAGAGAGATTTGTATAGAATGCAAAACCCAAAGATTGTGAAAACAGTAACCTTTGAACAGCAGAACAACAGGAAAGAAAAACAGTCAATTCGATGACCGGCAGGGTCCGCCGGCAAAACCGTTTCGAGTAAAAAGTGGGAAATGGCTGTGGCCTCCGAGGGGGTGGGAGGGGGGAAGACGAGAGAGGTTTGAATCCCGGCTCCTGTTCACTGGGCACGGGAGAAACAGGGTACCACGGCAGCAAATGTCAGACGAACCCAAAACTCAGCTGGCGGGGGTGTACTCCGAAGAAAACGCGGCGACGGGCTAGTCGGAGAACATCCAAGCTGAGAAACTGCAGGACAGGCTCCGAGCCCGGTGCCGAGAAATCTCCACGGCGGCCGCCCAAAAAACCATACAATTCTGGCCGATAACCGACCCTCCGGAAACCACTTCTCTTCTCTTCCGTTCCTCTCCGCTTTTCAGTCCGGGCTGCCCTCCCCACTCCGGCCCCCGCCTGGCCCGGCCGGGCCCCGCAAGTCCACAGGCAGGGAAAAAAAAACAAACAAAAAAACCAACAAAAAGGTTGTGGGCTTTGTTGTTGTTGTTGTTGTTGTTTTTTGATTTTTAAAGAGACCTCGCTACCCCTTGACAATGCTATTGAAAGTGCTGGGTGTAACTACTGCCCTTCATCTTAGAACTACGGGAGATAGCTAAATAAAAGCAGAGTTAATCTCCAATCAAAGGCACACAAGGGCTTGAACTCTTTGGGTGGAGAGATTTTGTGTGGGACTCTCTGTGTGACAGAGCAAGGAGCAAGAGTAGGATGAGAAGGAGCAGAGTTGACTGGTAATGCTAACAAAAAAAAAAAATAGAGAGTACAGCTGAAATATTTAGGGAAGCAGAGTCTTTCACATTTGTGCAAATTACCACGTTTGGGCAAATGAGGTTTCCATGTGACAAGCTGTGGGAGAACACAACAGTGTGGGAGCAATGGGGGACTAGCAATGGGGTAGCTGCTAACAGAGAAGCATCAGGGAAACACATTAATGGAATAAAGGGGTGTTTCCCTGGAAAGGTGATATGGCCAACGGCCCAGCTGAGGTACCTCTACAAGAATGCACAAACCACGGACAACAAACAAGAGGAGTTGGAAGCCACCATACTACTGGAAGACTACGACATAGTGGCCATTACTGAAACATGGTGGGACAAATCATATGACTGGAGTGTAACTGTTGATGGATACAAGCTATTCAGAAGGGACAGAAGAGGAAAGAGGGGTGGAGGAGTTGCCCTGTATGTTAAGAAATTGATTGAATGTGATGAGATATCCCTAAAAAATAACCACAGTCCTCAGAGACAAGGGGGCAGAACAGAGCTGGCAGATTTTTAAGGACAGTCTTCAGTGACTGCAATAGATCTTGATCCCCAGGTGTAAGAAATCAAGCAAGAAAGGGAAGAGACCAGTGTAGCTGAGCCAAGACCTACTGATGAAACTAAAAAGCAAGAAGGAGCTTCACAGGAGGTGGAAGCAGAGACAAATACCCTAGGAAGAATATAGGGATGCTGCCTAATTGTGTAGGGATGAGGTCAGGAGGGCCAAGAACTTGGCAAGTGATGTAAAGAATAACAAGAAGGGATTCTACAGGTATGTCAGTGAAAAAAAGGAAGATCAAAGAAAACATACACCCCTTGAAAAGTAAAAATGGTGGGATAGTAATAATGGATGAGGAAAAGGCTGAGGTTCTCAACATTTTTTTTCCTTCAGTCTTCACTGACAACCTCTCTCCCAACACTGCCCAAGTTCATTTGCAGGGTGTGGACCAGGGTGGTGAAGTCCCCTCCACTGTATGTGAATATCAGGTTCTTGACCACCTGAGGAACCTGAACATGTATAAGTCCATGGGACTTGATGAGATTCATCCCAGAGTCCTGAAAGAACTGGCTGATGTAGTTGCCAAGGCACTTGCCATAATATTTAAAAAGTCTTGGCAGTCAGGTGAAGTCCCTGGGGATTGGAAGAAGGGGCATGTTATACCCCTTTTTAAAAAGGGTAGAAAGGAGGACCCTAAAAACTATCACCCTGTCAGCCTCACCTCTGCGCCTATGTGAAAGAATATAATGCAGAGCAGCAGCTCCAGAAAATGTCCATCTGTTCTTACCAAGGGCCATTACCTTTACATCCTCTCCAAGTCGTTCTACTCCTGAAGGTTTCCATTTCAGGAAAAAAAAAAAAGCCACAAAAACAACAAAACAAACAAATAAACCCCATACTGATCGTTCTTTACATAAATATGCTGTGTAGTTTGAAGCATTGATTTAGCTGCCTGTTATGAAGTGGTAACCATCAGCAAAAGGGAAAAGCAGGTAAGTAGAGATAGTACTACCCTCCTCAATTGCTCCACGTGAGTCAACCAAGCTTGTCCAGAAACACAGAGAGGGCAGGAGATGATCCACATTCACTTTTGGTAGTGCTGGTAGAGCTGGTGAAGTAGTGAAAAGGGAAGAGAATTCTATTCAATTGTTTCTCTTTTGAGATAGCTCATGTAATTTTTTCAGTAAGTCTGAGTCTGCCAAGACAGTTTGTTCATCCCATCATTTGTGTTGAGTACTTGGGTCTTCTTCAGAGAAAGCAGAAAACAGAAATGTAGTTCAGAGTCACACAAGTGAATAGTGAAGTTGCTCTGAGGCAGCAGCTCTCAGGGCACTTTCTCCGGGGACTTTCACACCAGTTCTTCTATTAAATTCTATTAACTAGTTTTAGAATTGTCTTTTTTTCTTTAAATGCCTTCAGCAAATGTTCAGTCCTAAGCACAATAGACAATAATCCAAGTGACTAAAATAAGAACAAAACTTGGCCATAACTTAAAAAACTAAAATAATTTCAGACTTCAGATTATTTGCTGTGTAGTTCACATGAATTACATCAACAACAGCACCACCATCATCAGCTTTTCCAAACAGTCATTTTGCTTTGTATTATTATCAAATACTTCAAGCTGACAATATAATTTGAACATTGGTGATTTACTGCACCCAAACTGGACTATGTTATTATAGTCCCTAGAGAGCAATCCCCAGCTGATCACCCAGAAACAGCAGTGGAGTTACCCATGAGGGTGCTAGCTAATGGTCCAATACAAACTGAAGTGCTGTTAGCCATCTAATAAACACATTTTTCATAGCAGACTTTCTAATAAGGGCACCACTAAAAAGAACATCCCTTAATCACATATAATACCACTGGTGTATTTTTAGTCCATAATAAATTATTTATTTACCCAAAGGAAGAAATAAGCACCCACTCTACTAAAAGTACCACCCACTTAATACACTCTAAGAGTAATAATAGTACTGTATGTTTGAATGTTGAAATAAATAATTTCTGGCACTTCCTCCAAAACTGCACTTGAATGAACCTCTGCTTCTCTGCAGCTGCTCTGGCAGATATTAAGGAAAAAGGCAGCTAGGTGGAGGAGTTGTTAATGTTACCATGCTCAAACAATTGCAGTCATCCTCTAGGCTGGACTTGGAGGAGGTGCTTAATTTTATGCACTGTAAAGAGTTTTGTTGAATTGCCAAGATTACTCACAGGATATACAATTAAGCACAAATGTAATTGTTATCTAGGTCCATCATCACATGCCTTGGGTTTTTTTCTGGGCTGTTTTGGTTTATTTTGTTCACCTGTGGTTACATAAGGAAATTATTCTCAGCAGTTAAGATGGGATTTTTTTTTCCAGAGGGGCTTTTTCCACCTGAAGTTTCTTAGTCCTTTTAATTTAAAATTCTAGAAGAAAATCTAACCAAAGCTGTAAGCACTTTCACTCCTATAAATAATAACTAAAACCAGTGAAATAACCTACCCAATAGGAATTCAGAGTGTTAGGCAACTTCTGAAGCCTCCTTTGCTGCAGTCTTGGGGCCCCTGAACTGTGGGGCACACCGTGTGTTGTGGGGTCTCCCTGCTGCTCTCAGCTCTTCAAGGGGGAAGGAACAGTGATACTGCCACAATACAAACTTGTCACCCAAGAAAGACTCATGGGACACAGAGGTGAAAGAAAATTTGGAGTAATGTCTGAAAGGAAAAGCCATCGTGTCTTCAGTGGACCCAGGAGAGAGAAAGAGTAGGTTGTGACTATTGTGTAATGTCAGAAATCAGAAAGGATCTAACCTATCAAACAAACTAACCAGCTATCAAAGGAACCAACACTGTCTTAGTTATCTTCTTCCCCCAACACCTTGCTGTTACTTCAGACCTATTACCAGTTACTACAGGTAACTGCCAGCAGTTGCCCACAGCAGCTCCTTAGTGAGCCATCACCCTTGACAGTCTATGTGTGCTCTTCACACCTTTGACCTGTATAGGATGACTGTGTATTCATTTTTTTTTATTGGACAGAATTTACAGAATCATAGTATGGTTGCGGTTGGGAGGGACCTCTGGAGGTCATCTGGTCCAACCTTGCCTTGCTCAGGCAGGGCCACTTAAAGCCAATTGCCCAGGACTGTGTCTAGTTGGCTTTTGAATATTTCCAAAGATGGGGACCACAACCTCCCTGGGCAGCTTGTGTCAGTGCTCAGTTACCCTCACAGTGAAAAAATGTTTCCTGATGTTCAGAGGGAACCTCGCGTGTTTCAGATTGTGCCCATTGCCTGAGGTCCTCTAAGCAATGCTGAGCCTGGCTCTGTCCTTTACACCCTCCCTTCAAGTATTTGTACACATTGATGATAACTCCCTGAGCTGCTTCTTCTCTAGGCTGAACACTCCCAGCTCTCATATCCTCTCCTAATATGTGAGGTGCTGCAGTCCCTTCATGATCCCTGTGGCACTTTGCTGGACTCTCTCCAGTGGCTCCATATCTGTCTTGTACTGGGAAGGCCAGAACTGGACCCATCACTCCAGGTGTGGCCTCCCCAGTGTTGAGCAGAGGTGAGGGACTGCCTCCTTTGAGCTGCTGACAATACTTAGCTTACTGCAGCCCAGGATACCATTTGCCTTCTTTTGCAGCAAGGGCACTTTGCTGGCTTATGTTCAGCCTGGTATCCACCATGACCTCCAGGGCCTTTTCTGCCAAACTGCTTTAGAACAAGTATGGGAAAAAAAGAAAATGCTATCAAATTAGATTAGCTGCTTTATAAATTTCTGGATTGGTAGGCTAGAGAGCTAAGTATATCACATAAATCTCATCCTCACAGGTTAGTGAGAAGGAAATGTTATAAAGTTTTAATAAAACAGCCATGTTTCTGCTGAGGGAGCATGATATATATTTTGTAGCTATTAATAACACTAAGCTGATGTGAAGAGTCATTAAAAGCATGGCTGAGTCTACACCTGAGGTGTAAAAAACCTTACATTTCAAGTATTGGGATACACTGCTCAAAAGGAACATTTTAAGCACATAGTATATGGGTGTTTATTTTTGCCTAACAACCTCTTCCAGCTATTCCAGCTACTTTAAAGTCTATAGTAGGAGTGCTAAAGAGACACTAATAAAATTTTAAGAAAAATGAGATCTAACACTGAGGCTGCATCTCTCCAGCAGAGATGTGATGGATGCTTGGTGCTCAGCCAACAACTCCAGAATAAGCTGGATAGGTTGAAAATTTTCTGCCTCTGCAAAGGCAGCATTTCCTTGTTGCCATCTTCCCTATCACAGCATTAACATATCAGCTCATGTGGGAAGCTGGTGGTGTGGTGTCGTGGAGGGTATTGCTGCCCATGAGAGCAATTATTCTGCTCCCTTTGCTTGCCAATAACCTTTCCAAAAGGACTTCAAGAATGTGTAGGGGACTGCTTTAAGGGTGAGATTAATTTATTAGATGGCAGCTGCAGACTTCTGGATGCTCTCTTTTTTGTAGTGGGAGGGGGACATAGCTCTCCAATGCTGCCCCTTGAAGCCATACCAGATTGCTTGAGAGGATGTTCCTCAGGTGGTCCTGAAGTAAGCTGGGCCTTTTTCCTTGCATGTGGCAGGGGGTCAACTGTCAGCCAGCTTGTACATAGTGACCCACAGCTCCTGGGAACACTTCCCAGGCAGCAGTTTGTGGGGATATTTCTAAATGAGTTTTAGTAAAGTAATTTAATATTTTTTTTAGAGGGGAAATGTGGATTTTCATTCAAGTTTGGACTGTCTAATAATTTTTGTAAACTTTAAATGGAAACAAAACCTGTGTATATGGTTGTTAAAAGTGCCTATATTTTATCAAGCTTCAATTATTTAGCTAATTGTGGGAAACTCTGCAAAATCCTCTTTGAATAGGGCCTCTTCTCCCAGTGAGAGTCGAGATGAGCAGTTGGAAATCCCCTTCAGATAACCTTCCTGGGGCAGCTTCTGCAAAGCAGCCACCAAACAGCTGTTACATTACCGGAGTTGGCAGAAGATGCAAAGTAACTCAACTAGCCACATGGTGGCGCTGGGTTCGAGGAGAGGAAGAGTAAAGAGACACTAGAGATGTTCCTGGCTTTGGGACAGCAGATGTTGTCCTGCCTCACAAACTCCTGGCAGTTTTTTTTTTTTGATCATAAGTGATCATTAGGCCTCTAAATAGACAGCAAAAACACAAAAATCCCACCAGTTCTCAACAGGGAAGATATTTATGAGGCTGTTCAGCAAAGCTAAATATCAGGAGTGAACACTAGCAGGCACAGGGACCACAGCTACACACCCAACTGCTGCAATGAAAACATAAGATTAGGGGAAAAGTTAAAATTTTTAGATGCTTGAACAACGTGTCTGTTTTCCACCTAAAAAAGTAGGTGGAAAAAACCTAAACACAGCTTGTGATTCAGAATAAGTCTCTAATTGTTGTTGTGGACTATCAGTGACTGGGAAGTACAACTGAACAGTGGCATCCTGTATTTCCGGGAAAAAAAACCCCAAATTTCTGCAGCAGCTTCTTCCAGACAACATTTCTGTTCACTGTGATGCATTCAGTTGAAAATTAATTATCAAGCAAGTATTGATTAGACACATCGTTTGAAGCAGATGCTGGGATTTACAGCTCCCAATGGGTCTTTCCACTGGTGAGCCATCCCGCCGCTAGCTGCCAGAGTCCTCAGCAATAGGTGGCAATAAGTCACTCTAGGAGAGGTTGGGTTGGTGGCTGGGAACTCCAGTTTAGAATCAAGCTGGTGAGGGGATAGCGCAGGCTCTGCAGAGATGCTGCTTTTATGTTCACGTTGCAATCTCCCTCCCTTCATTAAGTCCTTCTGTCCTTCACAGGGCTATAAATTACAAGTCCCTGGTTTTCCCCACCACATAACCACCTCCTCCTTCCCCCCAAAACTTCACTGTACAGCAGCAATGCCACTTGTTTTTGCTGTAGTTTTGTCCCAGTTTTCCTTTTTTAGAGAGAGCTGAAGGCGGCGACCCGTGATTGAGCACAATGACTGTCCGGTAGGGAAAGGGACAGCCGGAGATGTGTTAGTTCCTATTCATCAGAGATGCCAAAACTTCACAGGATCAGTCTTTACATGACCGGACATATTTAGCATTTCAGCAGTACTGTAAGTGAGGATGTGCATCGTTTCCTGGGATTGTCGAGCCTTTGATGGAACTCTTGGTATGCAATGAATAATATTATTACAATACTGTACTTTCTCAAACATAGCAGGCATAATGAAAGTCCCACCCACAGAGGTTAGATACATCTGACTCACTATTGTTAAGAGTTAAGAGACTTCCATTTATTTTAACAATGGCTTGTTTAGAATATGAAGTCAATGAATTTCTTGTCTTTGTGGAAGGTGTCATTTTATGATGCCAGGAACAATGTAGAGTTCTGGAGTAAAGCTAAAAATAGAGGAGATATACTATTGGATCTGACTGTCAACAAAAATTAAAGCTGCTTTGATTAAATCAGTGAAATTATTATTTGCATCAGCATACAATCTGGCCCTGTATATTTAAAAATGAGTTTTAAAGTTAAGATTCCTAAGCCAATAATATTGTAGATTTTATGAAGCTTTTATGAACACTTTTTAAAATTCAGTATTTTTAGCTATTCTACTTGCTCATTTTATCACAGTAAACTAGTTCGGACACAAAATTATCTTTCTTATCTTTATGTCCACTTTACCATCTGGATCTTTTGCAGAAGCACAGAAGTGGTTCACTGTGTTTGTATTGAGCATTGCGCTGGAACAGCTAAGGGGATCCCACCAAGAAAAGAAGATTTTGAACTACTATCATCAATAAGAGCAAAGTAATTGTTAATGAAAGCAATTAGCAAAAAACAATATCTATTTTTTAACTGATTAGTCTATACATTTGATAGCCTTCTGTGTATAATCAGTTTCATGAGTTTACTGACATGGCCACTTAAACCCAGATCTTCAGAGACAATCCAGTTTGGGAATCTAGGGCAAGCCTGATGCTCATGTTTATTTTTAGGAGCTTAAATAACTTTGTGGAGTCAGATATTAGTCCTGATAATAGAAACACATTAATCTTTATCTAACCCTGTTACTGTAAACTGTCTGGTTGTCAAGCTCAAAAAGAAAAACAAAGAAAAACAAAACTTATTTCTCACCTTTTAAATAAGTGTCCAGAAAGCTTACATCCAGCAGTGGGGATGATACCAGCTGAGTCCCTGATAGGTGTCTTTCCACACAGCAGCTCACAGCTCTGCAGATGCTTTCTTAGGATGACCCGAAGGTGAAGGGAAGGGCAGGACAGTTGGCAGCTGCATTGGGTTCACAGGCAGGCAGCCCTTCTCACCCTCTCAGCAAGAGCACTGTGCTGTAAACACCTCATAAAGTGGCGACACAGTGGCAATTCCAGGCAATGCCTCTCCTAACTTTCTGAAGGCAAACTGGAGCACCACAGAGGCTCAGTATCTCTGAAGGAGATGACTGCAATGCTGCAAACCTGGCCTGCTCCACTTCCCAACACATGACGTCCCTATAGTCACTTCTGGTGAGCTTAAGCCTGGCTGTGCTTGTCCTCATGGTCACCACGTGCTTGGTGGGAATACCATTGCCTTCCCAAGTTCAGGTTTACTTGTGTCTGGGGCTGCAAGTAGACGTTCTACTGATTTTCTTTCATTCTTTCATGAGAGAAACACATCGGCACACATTGCTGCATGTGGTACTGATGAACAGGTTGGATAACTGCAGCAAAAGATGACATCAGCATCTGGCAGTGTGAACATCCAAGCTAGAAAAGAGTAGGAGGGACAGTTCCCAAAAGCCACTTCTCAAAATGTTGTACAAATCTCTGCAATTTTTCTCCTCAAGCTGAAGGGTGAGGGCAGGGTTCAACACAACACTGGAGTCTAATTTTTGTTTGTGATTGATTTTGCTGTCTTGTTTACATAGTCCACCTAATCCTGCCTCCCAGCTTAATAAATCACAGCCCATAGCCCTCTTCTAAGGCATTAACCTGAAGGATTGTGATGAAAATTTTGTTACCCATCAGCAACACAAACAATAGAGAATGGAAAGTAAAGAGAATGATAATGTTGCAGTTTAGATTGAATCACATTTATCTTCATTTTTTTATCCAGTATTAATTCTTAGACACACAAAAAACATTGTACAAGGGGGATAGGGAATGAGGAGGAATTGGAGTACAGAATCGTCTATGACCAGAGGAGCCAGGATCTTATGCTGAGGGTGTGGGATTAGGGATTCAGGAGGCCGTGTTTATTGCAGTGTCACCAGTTAAGCCCCCAAATGGGTAGTCAGGATTTACAAAGAGATACTGAACTCTCCAGGAGAGTGCTCTCACTGACATACCCTGGCCAGTAATAGCAATGTGAGGCATTTCTTAAAAATATTCTCTTATTTATTGACCTAAGCAGGAGCTGAGCTCTTCCGTCAATCTATCCCCAGTGAGGAGAGCAAGCATCTGTGATATCTGACCTTGCACAGCCTCCCCTGATACTGGAGACATACAGTTTTGTCTTTCATTCTTTATGTGCAAAAATTAGGGCTCTGCTGAAAATACTGGGGAAGGGAATGGCCCCTAACTCAATCCCTGCCTTGTTGAAAAGGCTTGCTTTTTACATGAGTAACTTTGATCTTTTTTCTTCAGACAGCTGTTCTGCTGAGATCACACTAAGGTGTGGTGGAAAGGCACATGGCAAGGAAGGCAGAGGGTAAGCAGAAGTAGGCACTAGTGTGACAGTCATTTGCAGGAGCCTTTATTCCTCCAAGTGTCTGGGTAAGTGGTGCTGGCTAGATATCTGCTGTCCTCCAATTATCTGCACCTCAAAAACTGCTCTCCTAGAGGAAGGGCTGAGCTAGGTGTTCAAATCAGACTTCAAGGATGATGTAAAGGAGGATCTCCTGGTGAGACAACACCATCTTTCCTAGGTCATCCTTCACCAAGAGCTTAATTTGTCCCCCAGCAGAGTGGGGGCATGGAATCATTTCTTCAGCCTGCAAATGATGGATGGAGGTGATACTGTCAGAGTGTGTACAGCCTTGTCTCTCTTCGACCAGCTTTGATTAGAAATTTTGTGTTTTGCAGCAGTAGCAGAACAAATGTAATCAGGAAGGCCATTTGAAATAAATTTCTGTTTAATTATTCATTGCATATCTCTATGATGTACCAAGGAAATAATTCCAAACCCTATAGTACCCAGAGACTTTGAGCTTCCTTCCTGAAGGTAAGCATGTGATTCTAGTTTAGGTTGCTACTGTAAATATGCAATTATTTATAAACTACCTCACAGGGACCATATGGTCCCCTTTTGAATAAAAATGTACAGATGGAACTGAAAAAGAATCTGCGAAAGAGAGGCATAGTAAATTGATATGTAGCATACCATCTGCTTCCATGTGCGAGGGATGTTTTAACAAACTGCAGGAAATACAGATAAGACAACTGTAAAGAGCCAACTCCTTCGTGGTGTTTGCAGATCTTCTGCTGGTCTTCTGCTGAGTATCAATTTTGTGTTGTCACTTACAGCTGCAGTATAGCAGGACAGTAATATTAGCTAAATTCTACATGTATGAGACTAACAAACCCCTGTGCTTTCACCAGCATTTTACTATCCATTGAACACCTCTTTATTTGATTTAAATTGCTTTGAGTTTTGCTAGGTTTATGAAGCACATTGGGTATCACCAATCAATCAGGCTAAAGTTAAAATGCTTTTGACAAGGTTTATTCAGTAAAACATCAAGAAAACTGTTGTAGAATTTATCATTTATTGAAGTATTTTCCCCCATGAAATTTCAGCTGTGGTTACATTGCAGGGTCAAGGGGGAGAGGGGATGCACCTGAAAATGCTCTGTATCTTTATAACAACTCAAGAAAAAGAGAGAGGGAATGCCCATGTAAAGAATATAAACACTGCAGATTTTATGAATTATTACGATAATGTAACAATATTATGAATATTATTAAAATGCATAAAATTTCTCATGTTTTGACACTGAATACCAACCACAGGGCAGAGTCTGAGGCAGTCAGAAAAGAAGAGAAGCATTAAAAAGGAAGTTATAAATAAATGGGATTACCTTATTCTCTTCCCATGTCCTCCTTGAATCCCTCAAATGCAGGACAGCAAATGAAGGAGCCTTCTGGCCAACATATCTTTGCCTGGCCAGCTCTGAGCAGGAGTTGGGTCTCTTGTGGGTACTCTGTTTGTAGATTCTTTTGTGACTCTCTGCAGAACATATGGCTCAGTGTTGGGACCAGTA
>VYZU01010076.1:3785-22535 GCA_013401355.1 Ceyx cyanopectus
AAAAAAAAAAAAAAAAAAGGAATATAAAAAAAAAAGTTAAGCGAATAAGCATCATGCTTCATTTGCTTTGGGACGGTGCGGAAATATTTCCCAAATTACCCCAAGAGACCACTGATATTTCAGAGGCCTCCTGTACAGGGAGCGGTGCGGCAGCCGCACACCTACATGGCACGACGGAGGCCGACCTCGCCGCCACTGGCCTCCAAGAGCAAATATTTATTAGCGGGCTGGGGGGGAGTGATTTTCCTCCGGCATCTGTGGCTTCCAGGGGTGCTGCTGTCCCATCAGAGATGCCAGACTTACCCGCGGCCCTGGCCCAGACTCCGCGGGGGCTCCGCGGGACTGCGCGGGGGCTGTGCGATGGGGTTGGCGGCGCGGAGGACATCGCGAGGGGCGCACAGATTTATCCTCTCAACACAGCACTGTCGTTCGGTCACGGCAGACTTTATTGTGCAATAACTGACAACAATTACAACAGGTCTGTAGTTCTAGACACGGGGTGGTTAATTAATACAACAGTCACCAGGGGCAAGGACGCCAGCTAGCCAGGGGACCGAGAGACGTTAGGCCTATTGAGAACGACTTCAAGGATGAGACAACCTCCTAATAGTGCACTAAAGGGGGAGGAATAGCTCGTGGCCTCGCTGTGACATGTGTTGCGAAGTAGCGAAATTCAGACCTAGAAAGCAGAGGTTTTGGGTAAGGTTTCTTCTTGGTAAATCTTGCATAGCACATCATCCTCGTTATTTTAAGCGACTGTAATTTAATATATATTTTATTATCATAATTATAAGTAATTTTCTTACCTTTATTTTGGCACAGTAACTACCTAGACTACACCACTTTTAAGAAACATGTCAAACATTTAACATCGGATAGGGTTCCGAAAGATAACGTGCACTCACAATATCATCAACCAAACGATCTGGAAAGGAAGAGGGGGGTTTGAAGCGACTCTGCAAAACACATTGGCGAGCAAGACACTATTTCCCAAAATACTTGACATAGACCACGTTTCACTTCTATCTAAAAAAAAAAAAAAAAAAAAAAAAAAAAAAAAAAAAAAAAGAAAGCCCAGATTTATTTGAAGTTCCTGGAGTGGGGGGCGCGGGAGGAGGGGAGGAGGAGAAACGTAGTGGGGGGACTGAGAGGGCAGGAGAAGAATAAAACAAAACAAAACAAAACCACACAAAAAAACCAACCAAACACAAAAAACAGCCCAAAGCTAAAACAACCAACCACACAAACAAACAAACAAGATAAACAGATAAAAACTTAAACCTAAAACAAAACCCAAAAGCCCCAAACTCTAAACTAAAGCAATATTCCCTGCGTTTCTACCCCAGCATTAGTCTCCTTTATTGCCTTTCTCCTTGTTCATCTTTTTCATTTTCATTCTTCTGTTCTGAAACCAGATTTTGACCTGTCTTTCTGTGAGATTTAAAATCCTAGCTACTTCGTAACGGCGGTCTCGGGTGAGGTACATATTAAAGAGAAATTCTTTTTCCAGTTCCAGAGTTTGATATTTTGTGTAGGGACAACGCTTTTTCCTTGTTGAACGAGCGTGGATCCAGTTTGCTGCAGGGTTATCTGGAAGAAGGGAGGTATATAAGGAACGGGGGGCGGGGGGGGGAGAGAAAGGTCGTTAAATTAATTTAACGAAGGATGGACTGTTTTCACAACTTTGGAGGAATTATCATAAAAGCCTTAATACCCCAGTCTGTTTACTGTACAAATGATGTCTTGATGGTAGGTGGTTATGTGGAGTCTTTTATGGGTGCTTGTTGCTGCTTGCGCTGGGGTAGGCGTCTAGACATTTTTATAGGTTAGTAAAACTATCAGTTTTGCACATTCGAGCCTTACAGGTTTCGGCAATAAATCAAAGGGGCAATTTCTTTCTTTCTTACTTTTCTTTCTTTCTTTCTTTCTTTCTTTCTTTCTTTCTTTCTTTCTTTCTTTCTTTCTTTCTTTCTTTCTTTCTTTCTTTCTTTCTCTCTTTCTTTCTTTCTCTCTTTCTTTCTCTCTTTCTCTCTTTCTCTCTTTCTCTCTCTCTTTCTCTCTTTCTTTCTGCCCCTCTCTCTCTGCCCCTCTCTCTGACTCTCCCCCTTACTCTCAACCCCCCCCCCTTTTTTTTAACTTACTTGGGTCAAGTTGCTGCTGTTTCTCCTCCTTCAGATCGCTGCTCGGGCTGGAGTTGTGGCTGCAGGCGGTGGAGTCCTTGGAGCTACCGGCAGCCGCCTTCTCCCGGGGCTCCTGGAGGAAAGAGCTGCACGTGTACTCGGGCACACCGATCCCCTGGGACTCCCGGGACGAGGAGCACTCAGTCCTTTTGGAGGAGGAGGAGGAGGAGGAGGAGGAAGACGAGGAGGCGGCTGCTCCCGTCTCCGGCTTTATCCCGTAGTGACGCCCGTTGGAGGAGCCGGAGCTAGACGCCGAACCGCCGCTGCCGCCGCCGCCGCCGCCGCTGCCCGGGAAGCCCGGGAAGGGCTCAATCCAGGAGCGCACGTAGCGGCCGGTGTCGGCGGCCCCTAAATGGGGCTGGTGCATGTAGGGGTGGTAAATCCCGGTCATTGCCGCAGACGGCTGAGGGTGAACCGTGGACCAGGACGTGGAGAACACGGTGGATTTTGGTGCAAAGCTACAGGAGGAAAAATCTGAACTCTCTGCAACACCTGATGGCCTGGAGGTCGCACCGTGACCTCCCTGGACGAATCTACTCCCGTAAACTTCTTCGGTTTCATGGCCTATGAGAGAATCAACATAATAGTTACTTATGGTGCCACTAGACGACATTTTAGGCTCCCCTCTTAGTCATATAAAAGGTTACACTGTTAACTGTATATGATACCCTCCCGGAGAACAATCGTAGTATTTTGCAGACTGCAACCCTCAACCATTGGTTGCGGAGCCCACGTGATCATATTTACCAATACTGCGAGTAAATCAATCCGCTAAACTGGGGCTGCTGTGATTAAAAAAAAAAAAATAAAAAAATCATCATCAACAACGGCCCCGCACAGCGCGCCGCGTCGGCTGCGCACCCGAACCTCGCCGGGACCGCCCGCCCGCCCAGCCTCCCTGCCTGCCCTGCTTGCCCGCCCGCCTGTCCTGTTTGCTCGCCAGTCCTGCCCGCCCTTGCCCGCCTGCCCGCCCGCCCTGCCCGCCTGCCCGGGCGCGACGGGCGTGGCCGCGCTGGCAGCCCACGGCCGCGGCGGGCGCGGACTATTTCTTCACCTCCTTTGAGTGATTTCTGCCATTCATTTCTTAATCAATGAGAGGCAGGGTGTTTAAATAAATCCAACAGCCTTGACTTGCTAATCACACTCCAAGCTGCTGAGGAAACCCGCTGGGAAAGGAGGATTCTTGCCTGTAAAAACAAACCATCGCAAGCTGGGACTGTAACGACTTCTCATAAAACAGGAAAATGTTACAGTAAAAGCACATTGCCGTACTTCCATATTTCAGAGCATTTGTGGGTATTATCGGTTCCCCCCACCCCTGGATATAAAGTTTCCATGGAAAGGATACACTTTTCAAAAGAGATGCCCATTGTGTTGTTTTAAAACAGGTGGAAGACCTCTGTAATGATTTTATGCCTTTCAATAAAAATTTTATGAGGTGTATTTGATTATAGATTAATGTGTCCCTAATAAAATGGACGGATGGAAACAGCAAACCTTGTGTCTCCGAGCACAACTGACGTGTGGCTGAACACATGCTCCTGCATCTGCGAAAATTTGGGGTTACACAGCTCCAGCACAATCCCCCTTACGGTGTCCACCCAGGCCCGGGAGGGTACCCGGGCAAACGCTGCCCAGAGAAGGCCACCTGGCCCAAATGCGGGCAGCTTCGTGGGGCAGGAGCCGCGCAGGCAGGCGAGCAGACAAGAGGGCAGGCAGGCAGGCTCCGGGCCGCTGCACCGGGCTCGTCGGCGGAGTTACCTCCTCCGCCTCTAGTTCAGGAGGACTCAGGCCGGGCCGCGCTGGCCACGTTCAATGCCTATGTGATATTTTTGCCTTCTTTGCCTTCTTTGCTCCCTTCCCCCGCCCTCCCTCCCGGTTCAGTCACCCTTCCCAGAGAGAAACCGTGCCCGGTTAGTATTGAAAACTAGATTACCCATGGTCTGCTGCCCACGCCTGCTCTCCCGAGCGAGTGACGGTGGCTGTGTCGGGATCTGGAGGAAACGCACACAGTTAGTGCAGAGCCCTCAGCACATAGCCCGCCGAGGGCACGAACAACAGCACTGAGAAAACACTTCCTACTCGTGGGCCGTTTTGAGGAAGAGACTGAAATTCCTGTTTATTTAATGATTTATTACTCTCTTAAGTTGTTTTCTTCCTTTTATTTTTTTTTCATCTCACTTCAGTATTTTATTTTGCGTTTTCATATATCACTAATATGTTGGGCTTTTTTTCTCTAGAAGCAGGGTTTTTGTATGGCGAAGAATTGCCTCTCGCTTCACACAGATATAAATTGATAAAGCAGGCAGATTAGAGAGCCTCCTTTTTTATATACGTTAAACAGTTGGTATGGAGCCAAGTAATTACTTCCCACTGCTGAAACTTCGTTGGTGATGTAGTGAGTATCTTTAAAGGAAAATAAATGACAGTTTAAATGTATGCAGTATTTAAAGAGGGTTTGGATTGAGGTTTTTTTGAGCATCGTTTTGTTTTGTTTCCGAAACAAGAGCAAGCACGAAATACCTACGTGCTTGAGACTTCCGCAGCTTCAAAATGGTGATGCTTTGATTTAAGGGAAATATACCTCTGCCATGAGGAAACGCGCACATGAGAAAGTATTGGCTTAAATTAAGTATCAGTGACAAAATACACCACCACCAGCTGCAATGTGAACAATATCAGTGTCACCAAGTTAGACAACGTTGGCACTATCTTACGTTTAATTTCTTGATTTAGAAACTGCTTAGGGGAGGGATGGGTGTTGATTGTGAGCAAGCTGGTTTCCCAGACCAAACAGTAGTCACGCTATTCTTCAGTACTGTTTGAACGTGAAAGTATGCCTAAGTATTTGCACTTCAATTTGGAGTCATGTTCATTTGCAAACCGTTCTGCTTAGTATTTCTGCTCATACAGGCACTCTCCCCCTCGCTCGCACACACACGTCCTTCCTCAGCCTTCAATGGAGTTCTCTGCTAATAACATTTTTAAGAGTTATACAGAAAGGGTTAAGAGACGTGAACTTCATTATCTGGATGTGTGCTACTAAAATGTAATTTCGTGAAATAAAACGATCTCTGAGCAAACAGAGACGGTACAGGGTGACAAAAGTAGGTCTGAAGAGGCTGGCATCCTTTTGTAAGCACGAGCATTTAGAGCATTTTTTCTGAAAAAAAAAAAAAGAAAGAAAAAGCGCCAACCTTGCCAGATGTTTGAAGGAGTATTTTTCCACCATCTTCTGAAAGCTCTTGATCTGACTAAGAACCGAACTCCTTAGCATTTGCTTATAACCAGCTTTGCATTTGACATGATATTTTGGTGTTTGGTTGTTTCGGTTTTTTGTTTTGTTTTGTTGTTTTGTTCATTTGATGTTTTTTGTTAGTTTGTTTGGGGTTTTTTTAAGCAAGTAAAGACACGAAATCAAAGTCTACATATTGTAAGCACTCAGTGACTAATATTTTAGAAATCACCATACGAAAGTCAAATAAGATGACACACATATTGCTGACAGCTTGTAGAAAGATTTTTTTTAATCACTTACCATTTGTGAGTTGATTGGATGAGGATGTCCAGTTTAGGCATAATATTTTAACACTTTTTTTTTTCTTTCCTTTTTTTCCTTTTTTCCCCCTTCCTTTTCCTTTTTTTTTTTATTTACTTTTTTCCTTTTTTTCTTTTTGATGTGTGTGTGTGTTTTTTCTCTCTCCTTTTTTTCTTTCAGTTTGTCAGATTGCGAATATCACACATTTTCTCAAGCAATCATTTGTTTATATGGACAATAAAAAAATTAATTATTATTACATCATTACATCATTTACATCATTCCCCTCACCAGTCTCCACCACACCTATTAAAAAAAAAAAAGAAAAAATTTTTAAAAAAAGAAAGAAAGAAAAAAAGGGTGGGGGGTTTGAAGTGGGAAAGGAAAACAGGCAGACAAGCACAAAGACCAGAAAATGGCAAAGAAGATACATTAACCCAAAGACCTGCTGATGGAGAAAGATAAGGAGACCAACCTGTATCCATACTTTAAATATTTGTAGAAAACCAAAGGAACCATAGTATTTTACAGAGTTTATTGCATTATACATGCGAACAGAACATGCACAAGAATGACATATTGCTGCTGAACGACTACTATTCCACATATGCACCACAAGGAAATGTCTACAATGGAGAAGAAGGAAATATTCCATTTTACGGAGGACAATCTCTAAGTTAATTTGCGAGGATAGTTACATTATAATGTGCTTCTCTTTCCCCCCGCCTCCAAAATCCCCCCCCCCCCTTTCTCTTAAAGTATTGAATGTATTCGAAATGTTATGGCCCGTGTAACAGCCTCACATAAATACCATTTTGTTAGTAAAAACATGAAAAAGACACATTGCTTGGATGTTCGACAGTTTCAATAAGTTAAGACCAAATGATAATATTCAATAATAGTTACCCTGCATTACGATGAGAACAAAAATAAATTACACGTGCTAGGTTTTATATATACTCATCATAGTAATACATATTCACTTGCAGCGCTAAAAGAAGGACGAAAAGTCACATTCTATCAGAAACCAAAACAAAACCAAAACAAAACAAAACTGGAAAATGCCGGGTTTTGCCAGAGTCTCTCCTGCCTTTAGCAAGTGGCGGTGCTGTGCCCATTCCTCACTGGTGCCCCCCCCGGGGTTAGGGTTTAAGAGAAGGTCAGATTAGCGGTCAGTTCCCGGATTCGGTTCTCCCTGCTCATCTTCTTGAGCTTCATTCTGCGGTTTTGAAACCAAATCTTGACCTGCCTGTCAGTGAGGTTTACGCTCTTACTGATCTCTAGACGGCGCTCTCGAGTGAGATACATATTGAATAAGAACTCTTTCTCTAATTCCAGTGTTTGGTGTTTAGTATAAGGACACCTCTTCTTTCTGCCACTCTTTGCAGTTAGCCAATTGCTTGTTGGAGTATCAGACTTGATTTCCTCTATCAAAATCAAAGAAGAAGAAGAAGAAAAAAATCAAAAATACCTCAGGCTGTTAGAGTGTACCCTTGGCCATGACCCCTTCTGCAGTAACTGGAAGATATGGTGGATGTAGGCATTAAACACAACTCGGGTGGGGTGTAGGCACAGAGAGGGGACCCGCTGCCAGGTTCAACTCGCCTGTTCCCACCAACACGGCACCCTGCCTTGCAGCCGTTCTCGCTCCTGCCCCTTCCAGAAAGGGGCTTTCAAGTTTTTAGCATTTCAACAATATTTAATCTGCCATCATCTGTGGCATAAGGCCACATTTTAACGGGTCTAGACTCTCTATGGCCGCCTCGGGCTCCCACGACACTTGCTACGAAAATATCCCAATTACAAAATACCCTCGCACTGTATTGAAACAGCATCCCCCCCAAGTCATCAACTAAACTACACAAGTACACCTGGAAGCAGACATAGACATTTCCCAGCTGAAAAGACATACAAGAAATTAACACACTCTGTCTCTGATTTATCTTTTTCTTTTCTTTTCTTTTCTTTATTTATTAATTTTTTTAATTTTAGATTTATTTTCCCACCATAGAGAAATTTGTCCCACATCAATCTAGATCTGGGCTGTTAAATATAATCCAGATAAAAAGAGTCACCATGCACACGTAAGGTAAAAATGGACATAGAGGATGCAAAGTACATCTTCATAGGAGACATTTCCCCATTTTGGAATTCTTAAACACATGCCGTTCGAAAGGAAGGCTTTAGTGCACTTTTAAAGGGAAAATAAAATCGCATTATCACCACCTTTGGCTTTCAAACGCCTTTCAAAATACTCTTACGTTTTTGGAGAGCAATCCAAGGTTATCTAAAGCACCATATTGAAACATTTCACCTTTGGATCAGGCAGATAACGGGCTGCTGCTTTTATTGTGCATTTATTTCCAACTTTACCCAGCCTGGTAGCACCTATTCCTCACCTATTTTAATAGGATCGCATTTATCTTTAAAAGCAATGAAACCGCAGTAAGGCTCAGTAGGGGAAAAAAAGAAAAAAAAAAAAAAAGAAAAGAAAAGAAAAGAAAAACCCTACAACAAACCCAAAAATACAATCAGCAAAATATTACGAGAGAAAAGTTGAGCCGGTTGTATTTTACAACCTCCAGACCTGCTTTTTCAGAGGTATGGGGCTGCTTTTGGCTGCTGCAGCGCATTAAGGAGCACACGGCTATATTCCCCGTATCACAGAGGCAGTCTGCATGCACGAGAGACACAGACCTCTACAGAAAATCTTTGGACCCTTTTGTGTAGCATTTTTGCCTGCCAAAATCTTCAGAGACACAGCACCTGCAGCCCGATACTCCTTAGCATTAAATGTGATGGCTGTGATGCTCGTTAGTATATTCGAGCGTGCTTTATGGTGCTGGCATGTTGGAGTTACACCACGGCACGGCTTAAACTCGGTAATACAGACCTTTACTCTCCTTCTCCTGGACTTCTGGGCTGGATACGGAGCCTTCAGGCAGACAGCTCCGTTCGTCTTGCAACGTGGACTTGGGCTCGGGACTTTCCACTTGAGAGACTTTAGCGGTGCTGTCTTGGTTGTTCGGGTTTTCATTCATTTTCTTTTCCAGCTGAAGTTGAGAAGATATCTGCGGTTTGGAGCTGCCGCGAGGGTTTAACTGTAACATTACAGTTGAACTCGTTTCAGGGCTATTATTGTACTCTTGGGTTTTCCCAGTGGCGTAGGTCTGGCTCAGTCTAAAATATCCTGGGACGGGAACCTCGGGGTTCTCAATGGGGCATGATTCAGACACCAGCCTCTGGTAGGAAGGGACGTCTGCAGAAATGAGTTTAGATCTCTTATCGGAATACATGCAGCAATTGCTTTCTTCTTTAATATTTGTAGTGAAGGAACAAGTGGGGACCTGCTGTGTAACAGGTTGCTCTATTCGACAAGATCTGTTCGGGTCTGTCCAAGTGTCTACTTGAGGTATATAAGGATGTACATTCATACCCATATTTTGGTGATTAACTTCTCTTTTAGCCAGAGACGGAAGGAGTCCACAGGTTTGCATCCCATACGTCCCAATGTCTGTGCTAGGTGGCATATACATGCTGGCGCTGTTGGAGTAGAAACTGTCACTCCTGCACGCACTGATGAGAGAATCTACTAAAAAAGTATTAGCGGCAGGAGAGCTGTTGGGAAAGGACATTTTGGGGCGGAATTTGAGGAAGAGAGATTGTGTCCTTTGTAGGCTGACATCNACCCCCGGACCCACCCCCCCAACCGAGCCTCCGCGGGAGCGGAACCCCCTGGGCGGCACGGCAGGAGGAAAGACGTGACTGCCCGCCACGGCTCCTGTAAAAACCCCGCTCCTGACAAGTGCGGGGACAAAAGGTTGCGGGATTTATTAATGCGTATTAAGGAGAATCAGGGGCGATCAATAAAAGCCTCATCTACATTCTTGGGCTACTTGGTAATTTTCTTGCTTCTGAAGCTTTTTAAAGAGTTATACCCTCTGTTGCCGTGCACGGGAAGATATTTTATTAACAAATCAATCGAGACTTTGTAAAGGATAAGATTAATAGTTAAGATTTAGCATAATGGCGTTCGCGTTATGAATTATTGAAAATTATACTATTGATTTTTTCCTCGCTGCTAACCGAGAAGGTCAATTTTTGTTTTAACACAAATCGTCAAATATTAAAGGCTGGACTTCTGTCATAACTCGAGTTTTATAGGGAGGCTACATTCCTAAAATCATTTTACAATTTTCTCTCCCGACCGCCTAGGAAAAACAAAAGTGTGTTTTTCTCTTGTCTTGGAAACTGAAAGCACCATAAAAATAATTTATCTTTCTGTAGTATTGGTCATTAAAAAAAACCCGTACAGAAACTCGTATTCTCACTGCAACTCTTCGAGTAACTTTTACTTCACTTTCTTTTTTTTTTTTTTTTAATNCAATTGCTTTCTTCTTTAATATTTGTAGTGAAGGAACAAGTGGGGACCTGCTGTGTAACAGGTTGCTCTATTCGACAAGATCTGTTCGGGTCTGTCCAAGTGTCTACTTGAGGTATATAAGGATGTACATTCATACCCATATTTTGGTGATTAACTTCTCTTTTAGCCAGAGACGGAAGGAGTCCACAGGTTTGCATCCCATACGTCCCAATGTCTGTGCTAGGTGGCATATACATGCTGGCGCTGTTGGAGTAGAAACTGTCACTCCTGCACGCACTGATGAGAGAATCTACTAAAAAAGTATTAGCGGCAGGAGAGCTGTTGGGAAAGGACATTTTGGGGCGGAATTTGAGGAAGAGAGATTGTGTCCTTTGTAGGCTGACATCTCTAGGAAAACATTCCCGTGTAATTGCGGATGCCTCCGCGCGACCACATGACAGGCGGGCCAATGGCAGCGCCCGCCGCCCCGCGCCCCGCCGCCCCCCCCNGGGACAAAAGGTTGCGGGATTTATTAATGCGTATTAAGGAGAATCAGGGGCGATCAATAAAAGCCTCATCTACATTCTTGGGCTACTTGGTAATTTTCTTGCTTCTGAAGCTTTTTAAAGAGTTATACCCTCTGTTGCCGTGCACGGGAAGATATTTTATTAACAAATCAATCGAGACTTTGTAAAGGATAAGATTAATAGTTAAGATTTAGCATAATGGCGTTCGCGTTATGAATTATTGAAAATTATACTATTGATTTTTTCCTCGCTGCTAACCGAGAAGGTCAATTTTTGTTTTAACACAAATCGTCAAATATTAAAGGCTGGACTTCTGTCATAACTCGAGTTTTATAGGGAGGCTACATTCCTAAAATCATTTTACAATTTTCTCTCCCGACCGCCTAGGAAAAACAAAAGTGTGTTTTTCTCTTGTCTTGGAAACTGAAAGCACCATAAAAATAATTTATCTTTCTGTAGTATTGGTCATTAAAAAAAACCCGTACAGAAACTCGTATTCTCACTGCAACTCTTCGAGTAACTTTTACTTCACTTTCTTTTTTTTTTTTTTTTAATATGAAGAATGATGAATGCATCTGTATTATTTAAAAAAAGTAAAATAAACCAACCAAACAAAAAAACACCAAAAAACCCAACCCAACACTAAAAAACACCAAAGTCAACAGTAATGTCACATGGCAAATCAGATAGTTCCAGCTCAATGTTTTAAACGTGTTTTACTATTTTCTCCCTAATTCGTACCCATAAATACACCCGCAGTTATTTTAAATAGTGATGGTACGAAGTGTGTTTTTATATATTTTTCCCTTTCTTTTCCTCTCGTGTTTGTTTGGTTTTTTTTTAAATTATTATTATTATTTTAAACAAACAACACAACTTTTCTCAAACTGGAGTATTTCTGATCTAAGACTAATTCTGTCAAGGACTCTAATCCAGACAAAGTTAAATTGATATTTTTTGTTTCGGATTCATTTGCCTGTTTATTTTGGGCCTTTCTGTTATCAAAACACTTTCAGATCCCCAAGAGCGAGCAGTGAAAAGATTTTAAAAATATACATGCGCCTTTTGCACAGCTGAAAACATTCGTTTTCCACCAGCGTGGATTTGAATTTTCCCGTTTCCTGGCATTTGGTTATTTTACGCTTTACCATACAATTTATCCTGCTGGAAACAATAACCCTATTTAAAATTTCGCTGTGGCAATGAGACAGACCTTTTAAAACCTTATAGCAGCTGTTCAAATACAACATCATTGTCAGGTTAAGAGCCGGTGTCTTTTATAGCTGCAGTCTCCAGTTCTCAGTTGCCGGAGAGTTTAAATATTACCTTCGTAATATTTTCTGCTTTTAAGATCTGTTTGTTCTCAGCGTCCCCTGCACCGGGCACAGCTCTGCCCTCTCCGGGCACGCTTCTCCGCTACCGAGGGCTGAGAAGAGAAGCGGGCATTGCGGAGAGAAGCCTGTTTAAGATCATGATCAGAGCCATTGCTAAGATTCCCTGCGCAGGGAGAGGAGCTGCGGCGGGGCCCACGACGCTCCTCCGAGCGCGGCGTTCCCCCCCTCGCTTTCTAGCAATTTCCTCTTCTTCCACAACGGCCCGGACAACCCACAGAGTTTAAAGAAACAAAATACTATTTTTCTTGACGCAGTTTAAGACTTGACTGTTAAATCTAATCAGAAATTTTATGCCCATCAAATGGCTCTTTCATAATCTTTATTTACACTTTAAGAAAGGGGATCCTAGAAATATCTCAACTGAAGTATTAGCCCGGAGGTTTGCAGCGGGTTTCGCCCAACAGTAAAGTTAAAACAATAAGGAAATGCTGAGCTGCTTTCCACGCCAGCCTCGCTGGTGCTAGAGGAGTTGACTTCTTGGCTCCTGATTAGACATGAGGGCCCTTTGATTTTTTTAATTGAAAATATGAATTTCTTGCATGTCACTACACGGAAACCCAGATGATGGCTGTGATGATAATGATTTAAATATCTTATTCAGGACTGGCAAACGGATCTGTAAGACCATTAGCTCACGATAAATCATGAGGGTTTTTAAAAACGAGTAGCAATTTTTTATTGAAAATGAACAGTAGGAAAGTTTAAGTCTGATGTAAATAGAAGTTGAATAAACATGTGAGAGCCACTGGGGAACTGGGGATTTAGGCTCTGGGCATTTAATGTCACTCTTGTTTTAAATCATATTAAAATGGAATCAAGTAATTAACATTAATAAATAAATCAATATTGTGCAATAAATGAGATATACAATCTACATTAATAAAAGGTTTTGCTCTCAGAGCCTCATATTTTCCGAACAAGGGAGGAAAAAAAAACAACCCAAACACACCAAAAAACCAACCCAACCGCTGGGTCCATGTAGATATAAATTACTGTTTGTAATAAAGCATAGGTGGATGTTACAATTTTCTCCTCTAGCAAATGTCAGGGCTAAAAACTTGAGGTTACCAGACACGGCAACAGGGCTTAATTTTCACTGCCTTATCTTACTAAACCCTATTACTGGTGATAGGATTCCATTTTCTTTCGGCTGAGCTGAGGATTCTCATAGTTGCAATTTGCTGTGTTTGTGCCTCATTATGGAAGGGGGATGGGAGAGAGGTATGAAAGAGGCTAGATATTTTGCAGATGCCTTCAGTAACAAAGGTAGTGCGAGAAATTTTATAAACACATTGAAACCCGAGAAGTTTTTAGTAAAATTTCTTTAACTTATTATGTTTCATCATTTTAATTTGCGTGTCTCTAAACGGGTGGATTGTATATTTTAAAATGCCACGCTGTTGTATTGCAGGGATATTGAATAATAATTTTTATTTAAGGAAAAAAAAGAAAAGGCTACGATATTGTGTCCTTCCTTCTTTTCATAATGTATCTGTCACGTTGCCCAGATTTCTATTTGCCATGTTTTCATAGAAAGAGTCGGCGTCTGGGCTGAGGGTTCAGATTCCCTGAATTTTTTTGACTGAGGGCGGTGTAGGGGGGACATACTGATGACATTTATGCCTTTTCTTATATATAAAAGCTTATAAAATAAACAAAAAAAAAATCTTGACATTTCCTCAAAGCTGTTATTTCTGAGCGGGGAGATTGTACAGTAGCACTGCCTGTAGTCCCAGCTTCGCCTCAAGCCTCAGCCCTTCCTCTGTTGTATTTCTCTATTTCTGTGGACACGGAAGTACATATCTGGTATTGCGAGATTTTAGTGTGTAGATTAGTAGCTGATGCAGCCTTCAGATTCGGTATTCGGGCCACACAGTTATCTTTCGGAAGATTTCTGCTGCATTTGTAGTTCAACCAGAAAATAAATAAACACCCATTTCACCCTTTTCTTTCTCTTTAAAGAAGCCCAAAGACATTTGGAAATAGCTCACAGTCTTTTCTGTCTAAAGGAATAAAATACAGAAAGATGTAAAAAAAAATAATTTAATTAAGAGTTTATAGACTCGTCCAGAATCATCACATTTACACGATTAATAAAAAATCAAAACCCAAAACAAATCAAAACCCGGCGTTTCTATATTTTCCTATTCTGCTTAGGATTTTTCGGCGTGGTGGTGGTGGGGGTTTTCTGTGTGTGTGGTTTGTTTTTTTCTGTTGCTGTTGGGTTTGGGTTGTTTTGTGTTTTGTTGTTATTGTTGGTTTTTAAATTAAGAACACATCCAGTCTCCCATCCCTCGTTCGCTTTTGCCGAGATCGGCCTCACTGTCATTGCGAGGGGTTAAAGCACCTCAGAAGAAACCTTATGGGCTTAGTGTGTGCTGTCACATGGAGCGCTCTCTCGCCAAGAAAAACATACACAAAAAACTTCGCTAAAGAATTCCATCTCAAAATGGGCATCTCCACTGAGAGACCAGGGAATTTTCCTTCGGGATCCTGGTAGCCTGCAAGGGCTACCTTTGGCTTCAGGGATTCTAGGGGTTTAGGATTGTACAATGGCATTTTATGACCGACGGAAAGGCTATCTCTAGGAAAGTGTTAACAATGAACTTCTGAAAAAACCGGACCCAACAATCCGGCAGACAAAGTGCCAAGAAATGCTTTCGCGAGAGAGGGGGCTTTAAAAAACGATTAATATGGCTGAGACGTCAAATTTATTTCGATGAATATTTCTGCAAAATAAGCAGAAAGCAGCGAAGCCCTTTCTTACATCAGATTTTGACCAAAAGTGTTCATTGAAGGGAAAAGAATAAAACAGAAATAAAGCAAAACAAAACAAAACAAAACCAACCCGGAACATTCTCAGTCACTGGAGAGCTTCCAGGAAATTCATAAGCTTCACTTTAATTTTCTAATCTCTAGATTCATTTTAATAGATCTCCATAGTACTTTTAAGGAGAGAGATTTAATTCAGCAATGCCTTGGCAAGGTGATGTTCGAATATTAAAAATATCTTTTCGCTTTAATCTCTTTCTTAAAAAAAAATAATCACTCCCAGGACCTAACGTTAAACTCGCCTTTAAATAAAATATGTTTTTAAATTATGCTTTCTGTACCTACAGGCTTATTTAAGAAAAGCTTCGAATAAGAATCGAAGATAAACTGTAGAAGCGTACATTTTTTTCATGTCTTTTGTTCCATCCGCGTTAAGGCTGTCTTTAAAGAAGTAAATGTAGTTTCGTTCCCAGGAACGAATTATAAAAATCACATTTAAAAAAAAATCTTTTAAAATATTTTTCTTCCTAAAATTATGGGATATTTTTTAATGCTCGGTTGCGTTATAAAATATTATGACACCCCAAAAAAACACCCCATGCTTTTAAAGTGGCATATTTCTCTAGCACGTCACGGATATGGGTTATTTGTTTAATAAATCATTTTGATGCTTTATTTTCTCATTTGGACGCCACTGAAATCTTATCGTTACTTATATATTAGATATTTTATTATCAGTGGAATTATTATTAGGGGAAAACAGACTGGAGCGGCAGAACGGCGGTGGCATTGCGGTGCGTGGGCGCGCCCTCCGGTGGCCATCGGCCGCCGAGCACCGGGAATTCCCTCCTCTCGTGAGTCGTTCCCCCGCAGCTCAATCTGCTCTCAGTCATGGGTTTCTTCCTTTCCTTTTTTTTTTTTTTTAATAGAAACTTAAAACTGCTATCATGGAGCATTTATGCGAGATTGATGCTAGGGTGTTTCGATATCTGCGGCCCTCTTTTGCGGTGTCTTAGCATTTTAAAGGTGTATTAATACGATGAGAGAGGCTGTTAAAGCACTGCAGGGAACAAAAAACCAAACAACTCGTTCTCGCCCTGAGGACTAAAACTCGGGAGACATGCGAGAATTTTGCAATAAGGTCATGCGAAAAGCTTTAAGAAATTCCCCGGAAATTCGCTCAATTCTAATTAATGGGCATTGTGGGGCAACGCACATCCGCAGAAAATCTTCCTAGAAATATAATCTTTCTCCATAAACGGAGAAATGCTCTACGGAGCATTTCTTACAGCCCCGGCATTTATTAAAATATACATATATAGATATAAATGTTTAGAGGGTTGGGTCTTTAAAAAAAAAAAAAAAAAAAGGAAATCTGGGGCGAATTTCCGAGGCGCGGAAGAGAAAGACGAGGGAAGCATGAAGTCAGCCGTGCCCCGGCTGGCGGGACCGGAGGGAGGCACGCTCCTTGCACACCGCGGCGAGTTCACCTCGACCCAGTTGGGATTTTCTTTGCGTTATGATGCATTTGCTAATGTGGCCAGCTATGCGGTAATAAGCGTGTGTGTGGCTGTGAGTGTGTGTGAGAGAGAAGGAGGGAGACACAGAGACAGAGTGGGTGGTGGTTGAAAATAACAGAGGAACCTTAAGGCGCCTAATTATTCAGAAAGGTTAAAGGTGATGACCTTGACATTTTGGAAGTTCAAAGGCATACACTTATGTTTTTCTTGCTAAAGGGTTTTTTTAATTTTTTTTTTGTTAGTCATGGTTCTCTCTGCTTCCATGTCTCGATTTTTTAAATTCTCGAGCTTTTCCTGACTTATTTTGGCACTTTTGCCTTCCCTGCGTCCGAGCGTAGCGACAGCCGCTTCGCCCTATTCAGAAAAAGGGAAATTCTTTTCTCACTCCTCGCCTTTATTGCAAATTGCGGAAATCTCTTTTTCACCCACCAGAAGGTGTATAATATAACCCAATTAAGCTGTTTAGAAGCTCGGGTTTTATGGTGTTGTCTAGACAGTTCAAGGTTTTGTAAACAGCCCCTCCAGGTCACGCAGGATAAAGCAGCGAAGAGAGGCGAGGCGCGGATAAGACCTCCGCCTGCTGCCTGCCCCCTCTCAGGGCCGGCCGCGGCCGGGCACCGGACTGCGCCCCGGCCGAATGCTGCGCCCCGCTAGCCTTGCTGGGAAACGATAGTGAAGGGATCCACCCCTCCAAAGGATTTTTCTTTATCCACCCTTCTTTTTTTTTTTTTTTTTTCCGGTTGTTTAGTTGTTTGTTTTTTTTCTCCTACCCCCTCCCACTAGTGCCAATTGTTTATAGCTCCCTCGTGTCCGACTCTCTCCGAGCCCTCGGTCTTTCGGCCTTGCTCTTCACTGACAAATAAATAGACACTGGCATTGGGGATTCTGGACTTACTGAGAGCCTAACCGGTTCAAAAAAAATCCAACCAAACTTATTCGTTGTTCACAGTAATTATAGCACCATCAGAAGTTATGATCTGCAGACAGCCATGTTGGCTTTGCCTCAGAGAGAACAAGGAAGGTTACATATACCTACAAAGGGAGAGTTAGACATCTAAACTATTATTTATTTAAAATACATTTAAAATAACCCGACTAGGCTTCCTCCCGTTATTATTGAACTGAACTGGGCTCTAGCCCGGGAAACGCTATGTTCCTACGGAGATGGAATTCCATACAGTGCACGGAATTTATAACCTTAACTTTACTAGAAACCATTTATTCACATGAAAAAGACAGTGGCCCATGCTTTTGGATGACAATAGAAACATATATATATTTTATATATAGCGAACGTACATTTACCATCTCTTAAATAACGGCCTTCACTTAAAGGGAGGAAAGTGTTTCCCTAGCTTAATAGCAACAACAAACCCCCCCACCCCACCCCGTCCTCAATGAATTGTAAGCAAAAACTACCAGACACACTGCAGGTCCATTGCTGGTGCTGTGGAAGAGGGAAGAAAAGCACCTTTGGCGAGAAACACTTCACAGTGGACAGTTGGATTTACCCTATTTTTCCCTTATCAGGAATCCGCTTCGCCAAGCCCCAAAATATCCAGTGCCATTCAGTGTGAGGTGTTGCACATGAAAATGAAACTTTGAGTTCCGCAGGGTAGACGCGTCATGTAAACCAATTTACTTTTGCATTCAGATGGCAGGTCAGCGAGTCCATGATATTATTTGTTTTTCTTCTTGTTTTCTTTTCTTTTGCGCTATTTTTTTTGTAGTTTTTTTGTTTATTTAAAAGAAAAAAAAAAGTTTCCCGTTCCTTTTCTTTCTTGTTATTCTTGTTTTTCTTTTTTTCTTTCTTTTTTTTTTTTTTTTAATTTTTTATTTCAAAACAAGGGATTCCCAGTGAAATATTGAAGTCGATCTCTGTTCAGTTTCTTTTCTTTCATCCTTCGATTTTGGAACCAGATTTTAACTTGCCGGTCAGTAAGGTTGAGCATTCTGGACAACTGTAGTCTTTTCTCTTTGTTTATATACACATTGAAGAAAAACTCCCGTTCCAGTTCTCTTATTTGATATTTGGTATAGGGACACCTCTTTTTCCTTGATCGCTGGGGAATTGCTGAAATTAAAGAGAAAGGAAACTGATTTATGCTGCTCCTACGAACATGCTTAACTGGGAAGACACTTTCACAATATCCCATTGCCTGGAAAGCAACCCTCTAGCAGTTAAAAAAAAATAATTAAAAAAATCCTGGGGCTTTTAGTCTCTGGGTGACTTAGCAAAAAAAGGAAATATTTCCCAACTTCTCCTTAAATGAGAGCACTTCGAGCAATACAGAGAGATATTTAAATGGGCTGGAAAAATTCCAAGTTTCTCAAACTCCTCTCACCCCCCCCCCCCCCCCGCCCCAAACAAACGAAGATCTTAAGCCCTAAACCGAAGGCAGCTCTGAGCAGCACCTATGAAATCTCCCCGTCTCCCCCCCGCCAAATCAACAATT